>APFE030534890.1:0-19462 GCA_000404065.3 Pinus taeda | reverse complement strand
AGTACACAAAAGTCAATTTTTGCCATCATTACACAATAAGAGGGGAGACATTTTAACCAATCATATTTGAGATAAATAGAAATAAATTTTATTTAAAAATAATAAATTTAATTTCATACTACTAAACTTTAGATAGATTTTAATTTTTTTAGTCAAAGAAAAACTAATAGCAAGTCAATGAAAAACTGAATATGCTATATGTATAATAATAGGTTGCCACGATTAATAATAGGTTATAGGGTACCAGAATTTAAACTCGGGCAAGTGCTAATAGGTTATAGAGTACCATAATTTAAATTCGAGCAAATGTAGAATGCATGGTCTGAATTGGTCGGACTGCTTGGTAGCAACCATTGACCCTCCATGACCCTATCAATAAATTCAATATATAAATTCCCAGTCTATAAGAGACCATGTAAAACCCCTCTATGAAAAAAACCCAAGAAACATAAATGATCGCCAACAATGAAAGGCCCAACCATCTACCCAATTTGCGCTGAATAGATTTTGTTAAATTTTGGTATGTTCTATGCTTAAGAGCGCCAGCATGGAAAGGCCCAACCATCTACCCAATATATGCTGAATAGATTTTGTTAAATTTTGTTATGTTCTATTCTTAAGAGCAATTTACTTCAATTTTCTTGTTAGCCCAATATCAATGTCAAGATTAGCAATCACATTAGCGTGATAGTAAAATGCAGACAGAACATGAACATAAACAATAGAAGACAAGCCAAGACAAGAGGACACAAGATGTGGCACCAGCCACGAACAAACCCCAATATGGGAAAACACTTGATCAAATCTTCTTATATTCTTCAATATTTCAACAGAGAGAGATAGTACAAATGATTTAAAGTCAATATTGACTTGCCAAATAAGAGATCAGACATCAGAGATCTTCACCATGAAGATGACACAATGAGGTTGTTATTCTGACACCAAGGATCAAGGACTGAATATTTCTATACAACAGATGATAGCCATGGAACAACTCAACCAATCACCCAGAGTACTGTGACTTTCCTTCCATAAGACCCTCCTTCCTTTGCTGCATCGCTGGTTATGTCAACGCTGCAAATCTGGCACCTTTTACATGCTTCAAGGACTATTGTCTTTTCTTGGCAAACCTAGTTACTGGTTAGGGCACAAACTTTGTCTGCTACAACACCCTAATCACACCCAACAAACCACCTATTGACTGTGGCTTTCCTTCACACAGTCCCTCCAATTATACGTTGCCCTTTAATCTTCTCCTAGGCTACAAAACAACCTCTTAATCAGGCATAATAGACTGTGGTATGTATCCCTTCCTAACCGTTTTCATATGCTGGAATATAAGGCTAGAACCAACCCCTATATTCACCCAATAGCCCACTAAAAGGGCTCTGTCCATCCGCAATGTCTTCTGCAATATGTTGCTAAAGACAGAGATGAATGTTGCCACAAATGGCCTTACAAACAACCCGGAAGTAAACTGTTGTAATGTGGCCTTAATGCAGGTTCATGTGCACTTCAAAATAGTCAAGAGAATCACCCTAATGACCTTCCCTTCTTCGCTGAAGTTGGCATAACCTGCGGCCCTGAAATAGAGACCCTTAAGGTTCCTTCTCTTGCTGTGGCTAGGGTTCTTTTAGCTGCGAATGAGGGTCTCCTTTAACTGCGTCTTAGGGCATCTTTTAGCTGCGTATAGAGGGCTCCTTTTGCTGCATATAAGAGCCTCTTGGACAAAAAATTAGGGCATCACTTAACTGTGGCTAGATCTCCTTTCTATTTGCGGCTAGGGCTCTCCTTCCACTGCGGGTAGGGTTCCTGCGACGAGGGATTCCTTCAAGACTATAGCTAGGGCACATCTGAACTACGATTAGGATTCTCTTTGATGACTCTTTCCACAACGTCTTCCTTGAGAGAAGACAAACCCAAAACATGTGGAGAGAGAGATCATGTGAGAGGTGTGTAACAAATGACTTGAGGTCACTTCTATTTACAATGCAACGTTGAGGTTGAGCTGGGGTAATTTGGTTGCTGGCCAACCTTGACAAATTGTCAAATAATAGAAATAAATTCATATATCCATAAATACATGTCGGAATCGGATGATCTTTAGATCAATCCTACACCTCTCGGAAAGAGGAATCCAAGAAAAATATAAAATGCCATAAATAAGATGACCCACATGGAGTTTGGCTCTAGTTGCCAATTTTAACACTTCCTCTCATTAGGGAGAACTCCATCTACTAATCCATCTGTCAATCGGTACTATCTCTTCCATCAATGCATTGCCCTGCACTGCTATGCTGAACTATGAAGAAGAAGACATGATTGAGAATGTATCATACCATTTTCTATTGACCCGAAGTCAGTCCCATATAAAGAGAGTGTCTCATACCACTCTTACTGATCTGAAATCAGTTCCAAATAAAGAGAGTGTCTCATACCATTCTTACTGACTTGAAGCCAGTTCCAATTGATCACAAATCAATATCATCCTAGCATAGGGAGTACTGTAGTACACAATGCGTCCATCGGTAGTACTATCGGTAGTACTATGTTCCCTATCCTCATTTGCCTACTCATTGACCAGATGAGAGGTACTTCCCATGAGTCCGAGACTGCATGGGTAGGATGTCTCAACAGGAGAAGGATGAACCACTCATCTTGCCTACATGTCGCGATGGGGTATCCCAGGGGAAGGCTGAACCACTCACCCTGTACACAACGAATCACTAGGGGAAGGCTGGACCACTCACCCTATGATTGTGTCTCAGTAGGAGAAGGATGAACCACTCATCCTACCTACATAGCAAACCACTGGGGGAAGGCTGAACCACTCACCCTATGGTTTCTCATTACTCCAAGAAGTACCCCAAGCCCCCCGGGGCTCCCGGATCTCAATATCCATATCATACAGGACCCTTAGGAGAGGGTCTCTCCATGACTCCTAGTCGTACTCGAAAAGTCAAGAATTTGACCTTTTCCAAGGGCTTCATCATAATATTGGCGACCTTCTCATCAGTCCCAATGTGATGGAGCCTTATTGCTCTTCGTTGTACCATATCTCGGATAAAGTGGTACCTGATGTCTATATGCTTGGAGCGATCATGAAATACGATATTCTCTGATAATCAGATCCGACTGTGGTTGTCGCAAAGGATCATGGTGGTATACAGCACATGTCCAAACAGCTCACTGAAGAGCTTCCTCAACCAGACAACTTCATAGGAGGCCATACTCGCATCTATGTATTCGGCCTCAGCGGTGCTCAAAGCAACCGACTTCTGCTTCCTGCTTATCCAGGATATCGAAGCAGAACCCAAAGAAAAACAACACTTAGAAGTGCTCTTGCGATCCATCACACTGCCTGCCCAATCAACATCAGAATAACTATGCAGCCTCACATTTTCAGCAGTCTACCTTAGTCCATGAGTGGTTGTGCTCTGAAGATATCTCAAAAGATTCTTGGCACCAATCCAATGTGAGTGATGAGGCTCAATCATATATTGGCTCAACATGTTAACTAGAAAACATATGTCTGGACGAGAGTTCACCAAGAACATCAATGCTCTTATAAGTTGACGATACTCGGAAGCATTACCCAATCCAGGTCCGACAACACTATCGCATAACTTCTTAAAATTAAGCTCCATCGGGGTAGTCGCAGGCTTGCAGTCCACCATTCCAAATTCGGAATCCAACTCCCTCTTACGTTTGTAAATGAGAGGGTCTACACCTGTCAGAAGGAGGCCATCCATATAAGGCACTAGTATGAGAGATCTATCATCTTCAACCTTAAAAGAAAGGTTTGAATTGGCTTCACTCCTAGTGAATCCCAGCTTCATCAGATAGCCATCGATCCTCTTATACCAAGCCTAGGGTGCTTGCTTCAAACCATAGAGAGCTTTCTTCAACCTGCATATATGAGATTCTTGTACATGAACCTCAAACCCCTCGGTTTGTTCCACATCTGTGGTCTTGCTATTACTCAATGAGGGGAATAGTCCCCTTGTAATATTTCCCTCGATACATCCCAGACATATTACATTTATGCTCTTCTTTGAACTCAAACATCCCTGTCACCATCTGTCTCACATCGGGTAGGGCCTTACAATGAAGATGGGCAGACCTTCGGTTCCATTGAAGAGATGTGTCATAAGACATGGTCCCTAATGGACTTCTTGCAACTTGATACAAAGTTCCAACCTTGAACCCAAGAGTAATAACATCTTTAAAATTTATTTTCCAAACACATACCTTTCCATCGATGAATGCCACCTTGTAACCTTTGTCTTCCATTACTGAAATGGACACCAGGTTCTTCTTGAGATAAGGTACATATAGAACTTCTTGTAAATGAATCATGCTACCCTCATTCAATTTAATGGTAACATTTCCTACAACCTTTATGGGATAGGTGGCATCGTCTCCAAGAATAATCTTCAAGATTGTTTCCTTCTCTATCAGATTAGAGAGAGCTTCCTTGTATCCGCCTTGAAGCACCACTATCAATAATCCAATTTCCTAAAGTATCCGGAGGAGAGGTAGTGGAGAGGGCCAATATAAGATAATACTCCTTTTTCTTATCAGAAACAACATTTGATTCTTCATACCTGGAGTTCCTTTCTTTCTTGGAGGGTCAACCTTGATGTCTTGCATTCCTTTTTCCTTTGCCATTGTATCTGTTATTCCTTCAATCATTGTTGTTGAAGTTGCCCCTGGAATGGTTGTGATCATCATCATGTGATGTGTCCCTTCTATATGGACACTCCCTTGCATAGTGGCCAAACTTATTGAAAACAAAGCATATGCCTTTCCTTCCTCCCTTAGATCTAGGATTTCCATGGAAATGACCTTTAGACCCTACATTATTTCTCCTTTTGGCATGAGCGAAGAAAGTAGTGGGGTTGCCTCTATTAGAAGGCATTTCTTGCTCCACCATTCTTGTTTCTTCCTAAATGCATCTTGATATTAATTCTTCAAATCCCGGAATTCAATCATTATTGAGAATAGTGGTTTTGAATATATACCACTCAGGTGGGAGCCCTCCAAGGGTAGTGACAATAAGTTCCCTGTCAGAAATGACTTTCTCGAATCGATAGAAGATCATTCTTGATCTTAGTGATCCTTAAGAAGTAGGATTGAATATCCTCGTCCTTGCCCTTCTTAATATCCTTCAAATTATTTTTTAGGAACAAAATTTGATTTGCATCACTAACCTTGAACATGCTTACCAATCTGTCGTAGATCTCCTTGGAGGTGTTCAAATCGGAGATGTAGGCCACCAGATGCTTGTCAATGGAATCTATGATAATCTTCTTTGTTTTGACTTCACCCTTGGTGTACTTGTTTTTTGTAGCACCCGGTGCATTTGAAGGAGGCTCATGGATTTTACCCTTCACATAATCCAACACTTTTTGTTCTTCCAATGTCAAATCAAGAGACATCTTCCATCTGTGATATTTAGAATCTTCACGGAGCTTGTCTTCAGCTGTGAAGTGGGATGAGGAACCCATTGAGCCTTTTGTCCTTTCCAACAATCTTCGGTGATTACTCTTTCACTCTTGCTTGGGCTTTGTCTTCGCCTCAGCTTCCATACCATGTTAAATTTTGGTATGTTCTATGGTTAAGAGCAATTTACTTCAATTTTCTTATTAGCCCAATATCAATTTCTAGATTAGCAACCACATTAACATGATATTAAAATGTAGATAGAACATAAACATAAACATTAGAATACAAGCCAAGACAAGAGGACACAAGATGTGGCACCAACCAGGGACAAACCCCAATATGGGGAACCCTTGATCAAATCTTGTTATGTTCTTCAATAGTTCAACAGAGAGAGAGATAGCACAAATGATTTAAAGTCAATACTAACTTGCCAAATAGGATATCAAACAGCAGAGATCTTCACCATGAAGATGACACAATGAGGTTGAAATTCTGACACCAAGGACTAAATATTTCTATACAACAAATGATAGCCACAGAACAACTCAACCAATCACCCATAGTATCGTGACTTTCCTTCCATAAGACCCTCCTTCCTTCGCTGCATCACTGGTTATGTCAAAGCTGCAAATATGGCACCTTTTACATGCTTCAAGGACTGGTGTCTTTTCTTGGCAAACTTGGTTACTGGTTAGGGCACAAACTTTGTCTGCTACAACACCCTAATCACACCCAAAAACCCACCTATTGACTGCGGATTTCCTTCACATAGTCCCTCTAATTATACACTGCCCTTTAACCTTCTCCTAGGCTACAAAACAATCTCTTGATCAAGCATAATAGACTACGGTATGTCTCCCTTCCTAATTGTTGTCATACGATGGAATATAAGGCTAGAACCAACCCTATATTCACCCAACAACCCACTAAAAGGGCTCAGTCCATCTGCAATGTCTTTTGTGCAATCCGCTGCTCAAGACAGAGATGAACCTTGCCACAAATGGCCTTACAAACAACCCGGAAGTAAACTCCTGTAATGTGGCCTTAATGCAGGTTCATGTGCACTTCAAAATATTCAAGAGAATCACCCTAACGGACTTCCCTTCTTTGCTGAAGTTGGCATAACCTGCGGCCCTAAAATAAAGACCCTTAAGGCTCCTTCTCTTGCTGCGGCTAAGGTTCCTTTTAGTTGCAAATGAGGGTCTCCTTTAGCTGCGTCTTAGGGCATATTTTAGCTACATATAGAGGGCTCATTTTGCTGTGTATAAGAGCCTCTTGGACAACGGATTAGGGCATCATTTGACTATGGCTAAATCTCCCTTCCATCTGCGGCTAGGGTTCCTACGGCTAGAGTTTCCTTCAAGACTGCAACTAGGGCGCATCTGAACTACAGTTAGGACTCTCTTTGATGACTCTTTCCACAACGTCTTCCTTGAGAGAAGATAAGCCCAAAACATGTGGAGAGAGAGATCATGTGAGAGATGTGTGTAACAAATGACTTGAGGTCACTTCTATTTATAATTCAACGTTGAGGTTGAGATAGGGTAATTTGGTTGCTAGCGACCTTGACAAATTGTCAAATAATAGAAATAAATTCATATCTCCATAAATACATGTCGAAATCAGATGATCTTTAGATCAATCCTACACTTCTCGGAGAGAGGAATCCAAGAAAAATATCAGTTGCCATAAATAATATGACCCACATGGAGTTTGGCCCTAGTTTCCAATTTTAACATATTTGTCCAGATAATACTGAAATCCTCTCCAAATGCTACTCTTCCATCTTGATATGGCAGAGGAGTGCGAGTCCCCCACGTCATCCTTGCAAACATTCACCTTCATATGAACATCGACTTAGTGCACAAATGTTGTGTGTATATACTTAGCTCGATGGTATGCTGTGATATACACTTCCTATGTACATTGTAATAGAAAGGCTCGTGAAACCATTCCTGCATCCCAAAGGGAATTTCCCCTCATGAGCTAGGGTCGTAGTGGTGCCAGAATCTTGTGGAAAATGGGAGGGTCCTAGGGTGTGAGGCGTAGTCAAAGATGGGGATTGGGGAACCCCGTTTCCACATGACTGTATTTTAGAAATATTACATTGGAACACAATCTGGGTGCACTAAATTATTGTGATATGGCATTGAATATTCATTAATAATATTTCACCGTATTAGAGTTAATACGGGCATGCTAGAGAGCTTGAGAGTGCAAAACAGTTGTTGAAAACATGGATGTCCAGGAATAAATGTTCAATGAAATTATGCTTTAGCTTGGAGCTATGGATTTAATACGGGCACGCTGGAGAGATTGAGACGCCGAAGAGATTGAGAGTGCGACAAATTTGTTGGATTTAAACTTATGCTAAGTGGAATCCCTCAGACGGTAGAGGTATCATAATTTTGTACGGTTTAAATTTGAAATCAGATGTCATTTTGACAAGTTGTAGATATAAAAGAGACGTCAAATCTGAAAGGGAAAAATTTCTGCTAGCCGTCAAATATGTCTTGAAACCTAAAATACGTCTTGTAGGACGTCAAATTCCAAGCCTACTCTCTCTTGGTTGTCAATATCATCATGATGAAGAAACTTTTGTATCTTAGGCCCTTGACATCGTACCCCCTTGTCCTATTGACGTGATTTTGATGAAACTTTTGTAACTCAGGCCCTTGACATCGTACCCCCTTGTCTTGTTGATGTGATTTTGATGTTGCAGTTCAAGGTTCTCCCTTTGAAGGATAAACAAGAGAATGCCACAAGGTGGCAAGTCCCTACCTACGACATCGACATTGAGTTTCTTTATGATTAGTGAAATATGTATAAGTTTGGTTTCTTGGTTGAGTATTTGCGATGAATATAAATAGATTATAATTGTAAATAAAAATGTGAAATTCATTTCGAGTTGTACAGTATCAAGTCGCAAGCTGTAAAATGCCAGACTTCCTATTACTTTGCAACATTTCAAATGAAATCATATTCTGTCTTTGCTCATTCATTGTTATGTCTATAATTAGTTACTTATTTGCAGTGTGGAATGAATTGGAGAAAGAAAATAGAGAATCCTTTTCATCTTATAATTTTAAAAACACAAATGAGAAAAAAAGAGTATCGCAGCCAAGTGACAGCCCAACAAATATTGGAAGAAGCAACTGCCCCATTACGCCATAAAGGACTTAGCCAAGATTCTTCTGATGCCCAAAACTGACTTCTTCCCTTTCAAAGCTGATGGACTTCGACTCTTCAGTACTTAATGATCATATCTGCAGTCTTTGTATTTATGCTAAGTTCTACGTTGTAAAAACTATATGGCTATTATCAAGCATCTGACCTGTGTCTTGTTTATCTCTTAGCGATTCTACTTATGTATATATTGTACTGCAAATATGGTAATAGATAGACCATTTTGGTTAAGTTAGGGTTGCACAACAAATTTGGTAACAGAAAGACCGTTTTGGCTATGTTGGGTTGTTATTTGAGAGGCTTTGGAGGTTTTGGCTAGGTTGGGTTATGCGAATTTTTGGCATAAAGTGAGGAACCATGAAATTTCACTATTGCGAGTCTCGATAATTGTTTGAACTTCCATCCATATTGGGACAAGCCCATACTTTTTGCCATGGCATTACAAATCCTGAAACCACTGTCGTTGTTGTGATTTGATAAACTGTTGCTATTGTGGTTTTGATAAAGGCAAGGACCTGGTGCTTGAACACATCGAAATCTTGCAGTGATGAAATACTCGTTCACACATTCCAATACTGAAAAGTGTCATCAAAGGCCACACCAATTACAATGGATGATGACTAGCTAACTCTCTAGCACCTATGCTTTCTTGCTCATTATGTGGACCTAATGACGACTCATCTTCCTCCTCATCACTATGAACCTCAAGGTTATCTCCAACTTCTTCATATTGACAAATGAGACCTTCCCTTCAGAGGGCTTCCTCTAGGTTTTCACATTCAACTTCATTAGATTAGAATTTGGGTCCCTTATACTCTATGAATTTGTTGAGCAACTTGATAAACGATGAAATGCTTTCAGGCTCACATGAGTCGAGCCAACATCAGTGCTTGTATTCAATAGAAACAATAAATAACTCCACAAGGTTGTCTAGATGAACCAGATTAACTTCAGAAGTATGCTTCATAAGTTTTTCTATGTGGTCCAATGCTTTGGATGGGTCACCCTTGAATTGTGGCATATTTTGCATAAACTTCAAATCTAGGCCATTTGAGTATCCTAGAACCCATGTGATATCCAAAGCAGGAAACCACTCATGAATCTTTTTAGAAGCCATTAATCTTTATATATTGATATCATGGGAGTCGCCAAGGTGAACTAAAATTGTCTTAACAAATGCTTCCTTCACCCTACAAGCATTGACTTTGAAGTTCAATGAAGAACTAGGGTTTCATTCTTCTAATGGAGTCGCCAACAATGATATGTCAATATGTCATACGGGGAACAAAAACACGTGTTTCGTGTCCCGACAACAATTCCAAAATGTTACCGCTCAAACTAGTTGTTGGGCCGCCAAAATTAACATTCACTTTCACTCTATTTTTCACCTTTATCCTCATTTTGTCACCTCATTCCATCACATTATCATTACATAACCTTACATTATCATTACTACATGAGTTCACATTTACATTTTCCAAAGTTATTAATTCTGTGTATTTAGAGTGAATTTATGATTAAAAGTTAAAAAAATAACATGTATTTGCTTATACCTAAAAATGGCTTGATTTTCATGACATGTGTAGACCATTTGGAAGCTTCAAGGCACCCTTATGTGGCCTCCCAAGTTCAAATTCGAATTTTAACTCAAGAGATGGACCATATTCCAAGGAGAACGATCATGGAGATCTTGATGTGTCATGGGATTTGTATCTAGTATTTAGGGATAATTGAGACAAGTATGGATCTAGTAGATATTTAAGGGATCTACATTTATTGAGTAGATATCCCTAATTCATGTATAAATAAGAGGAACATCCTTCAAAGGAAGAGAACAATTATCAGTTATTCATTAGCATCAGATTTATGATTGTTCATTCAACATGAATAATATCATTTTCTCCAAAACTATGATTTATGAGTGTTGTTTGATTCTTAAGGCATGATAGCTGTTCATGTGTGCTCATTGAGGAATAGAAGGATCCCCATACCAAGCTAAGTACACTTTGTTGTAGAGTAATGTTCATAGTTGTGAATATACTAGTTTTAATTCTAGATGTTCATATTATTTCTTTGCTGTATATATTTGTAAATATCTTTAATGTGAATTCATTTAATGGAATGTGTTAAGTGAAAATTGTTTCATTTTAGTGATTAGCTTGAATGTGGAAGGACAACCAGGTCTTTTTAAAAGAGCCTCTTCTCTGTGAGCTAGGACTAACATTGAACAAGATTCACTTTTTTCAAGCTTTTTAGATTAATTTCTTATGCTTTCATTACATTCTTTTGTGCTTACTTAAATATTGGCAATGTCATTATAGAATTGTTGATGGGAGGACAACCAGAGCTCTTTGAAAGAGCCTCTTCCTTGTTTGTTCTAAAATAGATTAATCTCATTGACCAATCATTTATATGCTTTCGTAAAATAGATCTGAATCTTTTCTTTTCAAAATAGTTTAGATTTGTAATATGCATTTCCATTATGAACAAACTTCCTACAACAGTTTCATTTGAGGTCCCATATATTTTGGTTAGCTTCTAAGTTTACGAAATCCTTGGGTTGACAAATTAAATGACAGGGATTTAGCATACAATTAAATCGCCCTACATTTTGGTGTCGTTTCTAGGGAAACAAACTTAGATGTAAGCTAGTTAGGAAGATTGTTTAGGAAGCATTTTTCATTTAGGGTTAATTGCATTTACGCATTTTCATTTAAAGTCTATTTTGCGTTTGCATATAGAAACATCCACAAATAAATTAAAAAACCCCATTCACTAAAAAATAAAAATAAAACAAAAACACAATAAACATCCATATGTATATCTGTAAGAACGATGAGTATAAGTTTGGAACAACTCACTCAGATCCTAGCAAGAATGAGTCAGGATCTCCTCTTCTTGCGAAGAGGAGATCATGACAGCAGCCAAAAGCTTAACTACTCCTCCAGAAGAAAACAATGAATTAACATTCGAAGAATTCTGTATATCTATTGAGGAACAATTATTCGAACACAAGATTGAGGAGGACAAAGAGAAGTTGCTGCATGATTTGAATCAGAGTAGAAATCACACCTATGAAAGCCTTATCAAAAGGTGGTTTCGATGGTTTCAAGCAAGTAGGTTAGATCAATTTCGTTTTTGTTCTTATTTCATTAAATCACACTCACAAAAACTAGATTCGATCATCCTTGTATATTTTCATTTTAAAATTGCGAAATTGAAAATGAATATATTTTTACTACTATTGCGTGAATGGTTACATTGGAAATTTAATTAGACGTAATAGTTTGTAATTTCCAATCAACATAGACTAGGTAGGATGGTATTTTCTTTTTCGAATAAATATGCTCTCCTCCTACGTCTTTGCATGATCTCGAGGATAAGAAAGTAGGATGTCGATAAACGTTTTTAGGGTTTATAATATTCTTGTCTCCATTTGCTAAAAAAATTTCATTCTAATTTAATAAAAAAATTCCAAATTGTTTTAGAGTTAAAATAAAATTTAAATTCTTTTTAAAAGATCTTGATTTTAAAACAATATAAAAATTTAAAAATTAGAATAAAATTCAATTTCTTTTTAAAAGATTTTTGATTTTAAACAACATAAAATAAAAAAAAAACATTAGGAATAGAATTTATTTATTTAAAAAAAAAAAAAAAAAAAAAAAAAAAAAAAAAAAAATATTTTTATTTAGTTATAAAAAAATAGAAAATAAATCATTTTTTTCTAAAACAATACAAAAACAAATAAATGTTTAAATTTTAAGCTTTAATACAAAATCAAAATCAAAAATAAAAAACAAAAACTCAAAATTAAATTTAAAAACGGGCAGCAACGTAGATCCTTGGAGTCGTTGGACTCTGCACTCTTTTCTACCTCTTGGGTGCATGACAAAACACTTCGTGCTAACATCTCATTGGTGCGTAGAGTTTGCATAAACAACCATCATCGGTATAACCTCCAGGAGTGATTAGTAACTGAGAATCCGCCATCCACCACAAGGTTATGCCGCTAACATATTTAGCCTCGTCGCTCGCCAATTACATCCTCTGGTTTAAGCGTTGTTCCATGTAAATTGGCAAAACTGTTATAAAGGCCTCTGTTTTGGCCATATCCTCTTCTGACGTGGAATCCCTTTGGTCGAAGTTTTGGATTGTGAGAGCCGTGGCCAAGGCATAAGAAGAGACAACATTGACTTTGATCTCGAATTTCCCAAGCTCGGCTGCTCCATTCTTAGTCAGCCTATCACTGCATGTTTGGAGGTCGTGTATGCGTATTGAGCTCCTCCCGAGATCCCTACAATGCTTCCCATCGAGATTATGCAACCCTTCTTACTCGGGATCATTACGCGGGCCGCATGCTTTATGCCCAGCATTACCCCTCTTACATTTACGCTCATAACTCAGTGGAATCACTCCATCTTACCCTTAACCATAACTGGATCGTTAATTCTAGCGTTGTTATACATGATATTGAGCAACCCCTATTTCTCCATGGCCAACACTTCCCAGTCAGATTATAAACATCTTCAGCCCGGACACATGATCTTGATTACCACTCTACCAATCTTTCAAAAATCTGATTCATTGGAACAATATATTTAGAAGTCAACAACGTCAATAAGGGAGAAAAATCCTCAAAAATCAATCTGTTTGTGAGAAAAATCAGGTTTCAGTTCGCAAAATATGGAAGAGATCGCTCCAATTCCTCATGCAATCATGCCCATTCCAGCAAGACCAATATGCAACCGATCCTTGATTAAAAGCAATAGACTCCCCCAATTGCAATTCCAATCCATTTCCGATCTCCAGAAAATCGCTGCGCTAGTTCGAGTTTGTAGAACTTCTGTCATTTCTGCGGGGCATTTGATCAAGATCGGAGTTTTCTGGGGTTTCTTTCATTCATTTTGAAGTTGTCAGCGGACCTGGATGTTCGTCGATTGGATATGGAGCAGTCAAGAACTATTCAATCGGTTATTGACAAGAAAAGAGTTGCATCAACAGTTGTGACCACCCAACTTACCAAGTGTCAGTTAGATAATATATTAGACAAAAGCAAAAGATGCAGGGGTTGGTCATTCTCCATGTGTCTTATTATTGGAATCTATGAAATATATATATCAAAAGTCTATAAAGGTAGCCACTGATTATGGTTACTTGAAAGATAGTCCAGAGTGCTTAGTTCATGGTGGAAACATTGCTTCTTTTTTTTACTATTGCATAGGCCATGACATAACAGGGTTGTGTTTAAGATTTGTGCTGACTTTATCAGAAGGAAAATAGGCTTACTGTCGAGATTTTTTCTTTTACCAACACTAAAATTATGATGCTATCCAGAAGTGAATGCTCTTCTATATGAGCACCTTGGCTGCTTGAATGTGTCTTCTTTGTATCATCATTTTTGGTTACACAGGCTTCGTATCTCATCAACGGACCCAAGACAATTTCCATGGGAAGTTCTGCTGTAGTTCACTTGATTTTAAAAGCAATGTACACAAGACTTGTCAAAGTGTTCCCATTGAAAGGCTATGGGGAGAAACAGGAAGCAACAAATTAGGATTTTGAAAAAAATGCCAAGAAAATTAGTTGTATATGTTGGAGAGCTTGCAAGAGCAAGACATATTTTTTTTTTCCTCTTCTGAAAAGGGGACTCATTTCACATTTTCACTCTAATGAATTCTACGTTTTCATAATCCTTGAGATGGGTATGAAAACTATTTCTTCTTGGTCTTGAATGCTTCAGCGGTAATGTGATAGAAAGCCGCAATATTGTGATAGAGCAAGCAGTTAGAGTAAAGATATCTTCGATGGTGTAAATCAAGTTTCCTGAGCAACACGCTATAAAATATAAATGGTTCATGAATCCATATGGCTAAATCTATGTTTACTAAAATTGGTTTAATCAAAACATATTTAGGGTTTATTCTAAAAAGCAAAATTCTGCATTGTATTGGGTCAAAATATTTTTGGGTTCATCGTATTACATCAAAATTAAAAAATAAAGACATCACAATCTGTATGAGTTAAAAAAATCAATAAATCAAAACCATCAAAAAATAATAAAAAATCAAAACAATTAAAAACAAATAAAAAAATCAAAACAATCCTAAAAAAAAATTGCAAATGGACATTTCATAATAATCAAAAACATTTTATGCTAACTTGCTTTTTTGGAGGCAACAGGTAATTTTTTAATTTTATTTAATTTTATTTCGTTGCTAGCATTCATACTTGCATTTTGTGTCTTTCAAAATTCTCTCACAATTTTCATGTGTACTGAGCTTTTACAGGTGTGCGATGATTCAAGTTCATGCAGATGTGATCTCTAGAAATCACATTCATCATTGAAAACTTGAAGGAGCTAATTACATATGTCATGACATTTTCCACTACACAGAAACATTTTGTGTCATGATATGTTTACCCACACTTCTCCTTCAAAGCCTCATCAATCATCCGTTTTGGAGTCCACTGATTCATTGCCTTATCCATCATGACTTCATACATGTCTACTTTTCTTAGTTGCATACATTTTTTCCTTCTTTTCAGTTCATATTTTTGTCGCACAAATAAATCATCCATCTCTCTTCATTTCCTTGTTTTCCTTTCCATAAGAACTATTTGACCGTGACATCTTTTATCTATAGTCCTACCAATAATTTTGTACGAACTCACGTTGACTGATGTGGGATTCCTTAAGGACCACCTTTCAACAAGTCTTGACCCATCGATCTCAACACCTTATTTGGGATAAAGACTAGAGTCATTATTAGTACCTTGAGGCTTGCATGCCTGAATGGAAAGTCTTCTCGCCAATGAAAAATTGGGATACATTAATGTCCTTTGTTTGTTGGATCTTGCAAGTGGCTCGACGTCAACTCATTTATTCGCACTTCGCAAGATGTACTTGGGTACCTTGGCACTCATTGACATTAATGGTGAGTTTGCCTCACATTGGTTAATGACATTCATCAATGGCAGGTCATCCAATGACTTCTTTCCATGTTCGACATCGACACATTATTCAAATGGAAAGAATTGTGCCACAATATGGGACGACATGAAAGACTATATGATTTAGTAGCAGATTCAACAGTATTTTGTACTTTGGAATAGATTCAATAGTAGGAATAAAGGATCCACATTCACGACTTCATCCATCATGTATACAACCAAAACATAGATCACATTCTTGTATTCTTCATTCCACGATTCAGTAATAGGAGCTACATTTTCTACATATACACAGTTTGTCCACTTAGGTAAGTAAAGATATGTTCTTTTCTAGCTTTTTATCATATAATTCCTTTAATACTGAAATTATAATTTTTGGAAAATGCTTCACCATGTTCAAGTTCATGCCTTATATTCACATTTCGTGATATATATCACATTCATATTCCATTATCACCTTTCATGTCATATATGTCCTTTATGCACATGTCATCCTAACCAACATACTTTTCCAAACAAATACTATTGCATTATGATTCAAACGTTACATGTTTTGCAAATAATGATCAAAGAATGAATGGTTGATTAAATGTTTTCAAAGTCTTTTGATGCAACACAAAAACAACAAAAGTATTGCTACATAAGAACCAATACTGATCAAATTTTGGTTCACAAAAAACCCAACCAAAATAATATGTTGCAATTGAATGTTTCTCAAAAAGAACACTTTGCAAAAAGAACAAATTTGTAAAAAAAAATCGATATTAGCCAAAGTTCACATAAAAGCAAGACAATTCAAAAACATTAAATCATGATTAAGTGAATCAATGCAATAGATTGCGTGAGGAAATGCAATAACTTAATTTGGGCAGTATGTTGGGCCACTAAAATTAACATTCACTTTCACTCTATTTTTCACCTTTATCCTCATTTTGTCATCTATTCCATCACATTATCATTACATAACCCTACATTATCATTACTACATGAGTTCACATTTACATTTTCCAAAGTTATTAATTTCATGTATTTAGAGTGAATTTATGAATAAAAGTTAGAAAAATAACATGTATTTGCTTATACTTAAAAATAGCTTGAGTTTGATGACTTGTAAATCATTTGGAAGCTTCCAAGGCACCCTTATGTGGTCCCCAAGATCAAATTCGAATTTCAACTCAAGATATTCCAAGGAGAAAGATCATGGAGATCTTGATGTGTCATGGGATTTGTATCTAGCATTTAGGGATAAATTGATACAAGTATGGATCTAGTAGATATTTAAGGGATCTACATTTATTGAGTAGATATCGCTAATTCATGTATAAATAAGAGGAACATCCTTCAAAGGAAGAGAACAGTTATCAGTTATTTATTAGCATCAGATTTATATTGTTCATTTAGCATGAATAATATCATTTTCTCCAAAATTATGAGTTATGAGTGTTGTTTGATCCTTAAAGCGTGATAGCTATTCATGTGTGCTCATTAAGAAATAGAAGGATCCCCATATCAAGCTAAGTACACTTTGTTGTAGAGTAATGTTCATAGTTGTGAATATACTAGTTCTAATTCTGAATGTTCATATTATTTCTTTGCTGTAAATATTTGTAAATATATTTAATGTGAATTCATTTAATGGAATGTGTTAAGTGAAAATTGCTTCATTTTAGTGATTAGCTTGAATGTGGAAGGACAACCAGGTCTTTTTAAAAGAGCCTCCTCTGTGAGCTAGGACTAAGATTGAACAAGATTCACTTCTTTCAAGCTTTCTTAGATTAAGTTCTTATGTTTTCATTACATCCTTTTGTGCTTACTTAGATATTGGCAATGTCATTATAGAATTGTTGAGGGAGGACAACCAGGTCTCTTTGAAAGAGCTTCTTCCTTGTTTTTCTAAAATAGACTAATCTCATTGACCAATCATTTATATGCTTTCATAAAATAGATCTGAATCTTTTCTTTTCAAAATATTTTAGATTTTTAATATACATTTCCATTTTGAACAAATTTCCTACAACAGTTTCATCTAAGGTCCCATATATTTTGGTTAGCTTCTAAGTTTATGAAACCCTTGGGTTGACAAATTAAATGACAGGGATTTAACGTACAATTAAATCGCCCTACACTAGCAGGGGGCATAAAAGGGACGCCTAAAGGGACAACTACTAGATCAAAGACAACATTGAAGACTTAGCCCACTCTCACCTCAACTGAGACTCCCTACTCTTTAAGGACTTTCACTGATGGGAGGAAACCTGGTATATAGAAATTCACTTGTGAAGGATGAATCAACAAATAGATGTGAAGTGACCTTAATGATCCTTTCCCTAGAAGAAGATTAAGAATGGATCTTGCTTGCTTTTCAAGCAAGGTACAAAGATTTCTAGAAGGAGGTGAGGATTTAAGGGCTAGGTTAAGGGAATATGACTTGTAAAGGAGTTTCCCAATCCCTAAAATCCTTGCAAAACTTCGATTCCAGAGTTTTCTTTGAAGAATTGTCTTTGATGAGAAATGGGACCACACGGGGGCCAAGGGAAGCCAACCTAGGTTAAGGGGAGAGAGTTTAGCAACGAATGATGATCTTAACCTAAACAAGGAAGGGGAAAGGATCAAAACAAGAGTTTCCACTTAAAGGTTCCAAATTGATCCTATGATGTACTAGCCTAAGGAACACCAGGGCAAAGTTCGGTCTTAGGGCTAGGGCTTGGGATATCTCGCAATTCCACCATCAGAATTTCTTCAAATTTGGAGGAGACCTTGAGGACAACTAGTGCAGTAGAGGCCAAGAGATCAAACTTTTTCTATGGCTATTTTGTTTGGAAACTGATGCCCTAAGTGGCCCAACGTGGCCAGACCTAGAAAAGAGGGGGGAAGGATGAAAAAAAGAGGTTTTAAGGTGATCACCTTATGGTGGATCAGTTCCTAATTCCTTTGGGGATATGGATTCAAGAAGAATTATGAGAATGGATCTCGTTTCTAGTTCAAGGAGGTTTTAAGGGCAACTTCATTTAGCTTTAGGGAAAAAAGAGAGTGACCTTAAAGCTTTTATACTTCGTTTGCAAATCAAGGTGGCTTGTCAAGATAACTTCGATCTCTAGGAAAATTTGTTCAACAAACATGGCCCATACATAGAGATATGCTATATACAAACATAATTCCACAATGAAGCAGTAAATGCATTCAACAATTAGCCCTAAGATAGAGAAAATCCCATGATCAATGTATGCAAAAACGTAAAATAAAAGAGCATCAAAATTGTACTTACTTGTAAGAGAATATATCCAACCATCAATAAATTTTCCAATTAATAAGCTCCAAGATAAGAAAATGCAATCTAAACATCATAATTCATCCATGCTCCAATTTCATCCACCAAGAAGGAAATGTGAAATTCTCAAGAGAGAGAATGATCCAATCCAAGTGATGGTACAAAATGAATTCACGTCTCTCCTATTGATACACTCATTAGAAGTTTGAATTACCTAATTTGAGCTACATTATCCCATCAACTAAAATAATGTGCAAATAACTATCATTTGGTGACAAGCCCACTAAACTAGCTCATAAACAACATAATAAGCCTCCTAAAAGGTCGAATAATCAATAATGCATCACATTGGGCTCTTTAAGAGGCCTGATGAATGTAGGAATTTACAGGGTAAGTTCCTTAGATAGAACACCAAAGGACACTGCTCTCGAATTACCTAATTTGAGCTACATTATCCCATCAACTAAAATAATGTGCAAATAACTATCATTTGGTGACAAGCCCACTAAAATAGCTCAGAAACAACATAATAAGCCTCCCAAAAGGTCAAATAATCAATAATACATGACATTGGGCTCTTTAAGAGGCCTGATGAATGTAGGAATT
>APFE030534888.1:0-11509 GCA_000404065.3 Pinus taeda | reverse complement strand
GATAGTCTGGTTATTGCAATAGGTGGCAATGCAACTGCTTTGCAGTTTGATGAAATAGTCTCAGCCTTGCTGACAGAGGAGATGAGATGAAAAAATATGGACAACTAGAATGGTGATGCCTTGTGTATACGAGGACAGTCCCAAAACAAAAACAAAAATAAGTCACGAGTGGGAGATCTAAATCTAGAGGGAGATCTAAATCTCCAGGAAAACCTACAAAGGTGGTGTGCTGGAAATGCGGAAAGGAAGGGCACTTCAAAAGGAGTGTAAATCTAAAGCCCCTGATAAAGGAAAGGGATCTGATGATGCTCCTTCTGCAGAGGCGAAAACCACCTCAGATGAAGGTGGGGATGTGTACTTGGCTTCTTCAAGTACACATGTAGATCATGAGGCATGGTTGATTGACTCAGGTGCATCCTTTCACTTCACTCCCCATAGAGAGTTGGTTGCGAGTTTGAGAAATTATGATGGTGTGAATGTTCTTCTTAGATGATGATAGGAAGGCTAGAATCATTGGTCGCGGAAAAGTAAATTTGAAGTTGCAAGGTGGAAGGGTTAGAACCCTTCCGGGTGTTCTGCATATTCCTGCGTTGGCCAGAAATCTGATTCTGTAAGCAAGTTGGATGATGCAGGTGTAAAGACAGTGTTCGAGAAGGATACCTGCAAGATGGTTCGAGGAGCACTGGTATTGATGCGGGGAGTTCGGATTGGAACTCTGTACAAGCTGCAAGTAGCACTGTTGTTGACGGGTGCAATAGTTCTATGGTTCATGAAAATGGAGCAGAAAATCTAGTGGTCTCTGGAGAGAAGACCATGTTGTGGCATCAAAGGCTTGGACATATTGGAGAGAAGGGCCTTCGAATACTTCATGGTAAAGGTATGGTAGAAGGTATGAGTAATAGCTCTCTGGATTTTGATTTCTGTGAAAATTGTGTATATGGCAAGAAGAATCGGGTGAGTTTCCCCTCTGGTGGTAAGAGGGAAAAACACCACTAGAGCCACCACTAGGGCAATTAGAATGTTTGCAAATCGATTGTTTAGTTTATAAACAAAACCCGAAGATAGACTGAAGCAGCATTGATCTACTTTGCACTTGCATAGAAAATGCAGTTTGAAGGCTAGCTGGCTTGACTTCAGGCTCTGTCTGTAAGTTTATAAAACAAACAAATATAGACAAGCAAATAATTTATTCTCTCCCTAGCAGAGTCACCATTTTGTTATCGGTAAATCTAGTGTCCACTCAGAGCTGCTAGTCCCACTAAGACTGGTAGCTATCTTAGAAACAAACAAACTAAAAATACTTTCGCTTTCCTTTATGAGAAGTAGATAAGAGGGGAACAAACGACACCAACCTCAGTCTTGCGCTTGGTTCCTTTCTTGGTTCCTCTCTCTTCTGACAGATCTTTGCTGCTCCTCCTTCGTATACCCAGCTTCAAAGAGCACCCGTGGGATCAAAGCAGCATAATACTATCGAAGAACAGAGATCTACAGTCATAAACAATACAGGACCAGATATATATTGACCACACAAATGAATATATCATCAAACATACAAGAATGTGGAGGAAAACTTGAATAGCTTTATTAATATCAAGAATAGCAAAGAGGATTACAACCAATTGCTCTGACCTAGCATCATCCTCTCAGCATGAAAGCCCCTCTTCACCTCATGAAGAGCTTAGATCACCCAACACTATGATGTTTCACCAAGAAACCAACAACACTTCCTTACAAGATACAAGATTCCAACCTCTGGATCTCAATGATGAGGGATCCATATATAAATGATTGCAGGGAGGTGAGTCAGCTTCTAGGATTTTGATTAGTGTCTTCTCTTTGATATTTCTTGATTCCACTTGGAGATTGATGATATATTACTCATCCCTTGGAGAATTCAGAGAGGCAAGTGTCACAGGAGAAGTTTTTGGAAGATTCCATGATGATCCACCTTGCAAATTGTATGTGCCATTTGTCTACTCTCACCCATCGCACCCTACAGAAGGGAATTCCAGTATGCATCACACTTTTTACACTGAGCAGGTGAAATGCATCGCACCCTCTACACTGGGCAGTCTGTATGGTCCAGTTTTTACCAGTTCTGAGCAATTTTATGTGGAGAACTTCTGGGAGATGATGTAATCAGTTGACCTTGTTCCTTTAGGGTGTGAAGCAACACTTTTAGGGACTTAGAAGCCCTTGGTTTATGGACATTTATGATTGGGGTTGCAGTGCACAAAAATGTCTATAACAACTTGCTTGCAGGTTTTCCGATGCCAGACCAATTCCCTGCACTGATTTATAAAGCATTTCATCCCTCACTCCAGTTCGATCTTCACACTTTAGGGGGCATCTATTACACAACATTTTGTCACTGACCCTGTACTCACTGTTCCTTGATCCTGGAGGACCTCTACAGTGAACCCCACATGCTTTTCCTTCATGAAGAAACTCCCATTGTTTCCCTCTTCATGAGCAGATCATTTCCCTTTTTCATAATTTCAACTGAAACTTCTATTTTGCCCATTTTACAAGACCGACACTAATGGCCTTTGTCTTCTATGCACCTATGTGTAGATATTAGCACTAATCCTAGCATCAACCGAAGTGACCGAGTTGTGTTTTATTTGCATTAGTCCTGTTATGGAAATATTTTTAAATTAGAGCCAAAGCTTCCAACTCTAGAAGCTCCATAACAGAATTCTGGTAAATGGTTTGGTCGGATGGGGTCAAGGATGACAATTTTGGCTTCTTTCCCCTATAATGATGGAACTACCTCAAAGGATAAGTCCTTCTCCCATGAGAAGAGGATACATCTCCCACCCATATTTCTTATATAAACCTCCCTTCTTACCAAGCACAAGCTAGTGTGAGTGTTATAGTTGCAGAGTTTTGGTTGAGTGTTGATGCTGTTTTGGTTTGGAGCAGACAAGCAAGCTATTACTAGTTGTAGCTATCTAGTTGTGTGAGGGAGAAGTGTGTTTTGGTTTGGAGTGAAGCCTAAAGGGAAGAGCTTTAAAACTATTGTTGTTTGAAGCCATTGTGGAATGTTAGCAGAAGTGTGTGGGAACCTAGTCATGTTAGAGGAAGACTACAATGTCAAGACGAATGGTTGTAATCTCTCTTTGATATTAATATATGAAACTATCGATTGATTTCCTACATGTTTTGTAATATTACATATTCATGGCTTGATATTTCTTGACTTGTTAAGTAGGTTGAATTGTAATTTTCCTATTATTATGTCTGTTGTTTGTTGTTGTTTACTTGTTTCGGGATCTTGAAGAAGGAAGTGAGAGATAGTTGGAGTGATCAAGTGAGGACATCATCAAACAAGATAAGTGACGAAGAGTTAGGCCCTCTTGATTGATTCTAACCTAAGGAAATCTTCCATATAATGTATATGTTGTGGCTAGACCCATTATCGGGCTAGAGTAATTCATTCATGTCTGCACTAACAATTTTACTTCACCACACAAGGGAATCCAATTCCCTTGAATAATATAGTTATAACTAAAAACTCATTATTATGCATGCATCTGATCAACCATATTCCATGTAGCTTCATTGGATGCAAAGTGCTTCCACAACACTTTAACTTGCTTTATTGTTTGGTCTCGGAGGATGAGATTATTATGCTGCAGGTTGCATTGAGTCTCTACCTAGAACTCTCCCTCTAGTTCCACCTCCCATATTGATGATGGATGCCTAACGATCTAATTGCCTATCATCCATTGTTAGATATATTTGAGGGATGATTTGACCTACATCTACACATGTTTGTGCCTCTTGAGCATTGTGGATATGAGGCTTGCGCACACCCACTGCACCATTATGATACAAAGTTAATCTTTCCTGTGATGATCTCGACCACAGGTTCAACACAAAAATGGTTCTCTTTTCATTTCCTTTACTTTGTTGCTACATAAGATGAGATTTTTTCCTCTCTCAGCTACAATGAATTTCTTATGAGTTGCCATATTTTCCTTGTCTCTTGCATCTTGAGAGCATAGAATTCTTTGGATTTTTTGTCATAATACCTCTCAGATAGGTAATTCTTCCTGAAGAAAATTTCAACGCATCCCATGCATCCATGCTTTTTCATCTTCTGACTTATTCAACTCACCATCCAAAGTATGAGACTTACCTTTCATGAAATCATATGGAAAGTATCCCTTCTCACTCCTCCTATAAGGATGCTAGTAGTGATGACAATGATGTCTCTTAACCAAAGATAGAATAAAATACATGAGTGCTAGCCCTCATGTTGGGTTTATACAAGGATCTTCCACCTTTAAATTTATCATCCCTATACATCATGTACCCCTTCCGAGTCCTATTTCCATCTGCACCATTAATATTTTTTTCTTTTACATGATTGATCCCTCATTGTCCCTGCTTTTGCAAATACCAAAGGCTCATAAGAATCGCCGCATTAACCTCAAATTGTTTTTCCTGATCTCTGTAAAGCCTTTCTTGTGCCTCAATGAGCTTCTCATTATCTACCTTGCAACTAAAAAAATATACCTTCAAAATTTTCAATGTGTATGCCAAACTAGGAGAATGTCCCTCTCCATGTTTCTCAACCGATCTCTCACATCCTACCAATGTCTCTTCACACATGTATGGAGAGTCGTATGAATTGTACTCAACTATTTTTCTATTAATCTCTTGTCATTCTCTATCCTGCAATATACCATTGTTAGCTAAATAAAAACATTAAAAAAATCATACCTTAAGGTATCTCAGGGGAGGCTATTTCATCTACATAGGTCAATCCATATTAGAAAATACATAATAATATTAAGAACTTAACTATCATGAAATCACTACCATGACAATAATCAACATGCATATGACCACAACACAGACAACAACAAATTAACTATCATGCATGAGTAATTGATGCATGTACATATGATCACACTAGTTAACTAGTACCTATAATGCATGTAACCACAATAGAAATGATCAATTAACCATCATTCATGTCTGGAAAACATATAGACCAACATGATAATCTACTTTTACCCCGAGGTCTAGTGTTGAAACCTCGCTCTAATACAACTTTGTAACTGCCCCATCCCACATCTACTCACTTTTACGAGCCCTCCAAGGTAAACATGAGTTGAGTGTTACTGTGATATGACCCAACCTCCAAGTTCAATTTATGGAAGTGGGGCCTACTAATCGTAAACATACTACCATCCCTAAGGGACTCTAGATCACCCAAGTGTCTAACAACCATCCTTGGAAATTAATCTCTGAGATGGAACTTCTTTTCACAATATTTACCTCCCAATCTTACCCTTGACACACTGTGCATACCCACAAACCTTCCTACATGCGGTTATGACTAAAATCTTCTAGTTATGTGCATGCGGTGGTGATATATATGCCAATTTTTCAGGGCTGACCTGTAGGCCACTACCTAAAATTTCCCAAAACTTTCCAAAGTCAAGGCGTAGGTGATAGCAAGTCTAAACAACCAGTAATCAACCAAGATCTTGACCAAGACATGCCTAATACATGATAGACATTTCGTCAAATAGATAGTAAACATAAAAGCTACAAGTCATGAATACATAACTAATCATAAATACCTAAACTTCATCAGAGAATTAACAAGAACGTCCAATGCCCTCTCAAGTTAGTTGCAATGATGCTTGTTAGCTTATACATACCATTCAATAACTTGCCAGTCATGATCAATAATATCCATGGAAATAGAAAATCATCTAACCAACATATAACTAGAATATAACCAACATAGAATCCATGAAAAACTAGCCATAAGATCAACATAATAACCAGTGCAAGTGCTCATCAATCACAATAAGAAAATAAATTATATTAACATATGCAGAATCTAACCAGGTCAGGGACTTCAATGTACCACCCGACAGTAGATTGGTTTGAACTAAATATATCTTTCATCCAATCACTCCCATGTGATATTCCAAGCATGAATGTGGGATCATATGGGTTAAACAAAAATAGAACCAACCAAGGCTTCCAAAGGCCAAACCACTTCAACCCTCAATCATAGTTATTTCACCTAAACCAGTCCAAAAATATCTAACATCAAAACAAGCTTGGATGCCTCTAACTTCCTTCACCAACTCCAAAGGATTTTTCTTGTCTCCACCCATCATCAAGAGTTCCAGGAGAAATCCCATCTCCACCCTTGACCCTTAGTAATTTTCTTGAGACCACCTCAACTAGGATCCAAGTCTACCAATCATCCAAAGATTAAACCAAAACATGGAACCCACAACACCATGGCTATCTAGGAAATGGAAAGGCAAGGTTGAAACCACTGTCAATCTAGGAAAGTCTCATTCCAGTGAAAATGAACATAAATAATAAACTGGTACATGCACCATGCATTAAAATGCCAACATGCTAAATATAAAATGCACACTATTACCTGCAATCCACATCTAATTTTTATCCTTACTTGTCGTTGTCCAAACTCCCTCTTGCACTCCTTTGCCTTCCTTTGCTTGCTTTCTCCCTTGCTTGTCCTCTTTCCTTTTCTAGAACTTCAAAAGCTAAGAAAAAACTATCAACTGATTCTCAAGGGCCTTTTTATCATTGATGTCTAGTCTCTTCCTTTCCGTTTTCCTCGTTTCTTTAATTTTCTTCTAATTTCCCTTGCATGCACATTTGTGTATCTTCATCTTCCTTTTCTTATATTTTCCTTTATTTCATTAAATAAATGTCAATTATTGATTCTTTGCATTTTCCAATTTCCATATTCAATAAGAAACCACAAGTGACCCCCAATGTGATATTTTCCCCCTCATTCAGCTTGGAATACATGTACCATGACCTTAGTTGAATTTTACCTTTTTACATGGAAATATGTTAGGGTCCAACCCTAACCCCTTTATTTATGTAATAAACCCAATAGGGTCGAGTCATAGTCATAGTTAGTTAAAGATTCTATAAAGCTCGTATTAATAATTGTAAGTGGTTGACCGCATTTAAGAAAGGGACCACAGTTAGTTGCAAACAGGCCATGGTATTAGATATATGATATTGAGAGAACCATGGTAATGATCCATGGTATTGTATGTATGAATCCTATATAGAGGCTAGCGACTCCCCATTGAGAAATATTTAGTATTATTTTGTAATTGAGCTCTGCTCTACTAGAGGTTTCCCCCTCAAAGAGGCAAGTGAACATTGCTTTCATCTCTGAATAATAAAATACTTGTCGTTTTTCTCATTTTATTCTATGTTCTGGGTTGTATTTCTTCGCATATTTGGTGTTATAGAATTTCTCAAAGATCAAGAGCATAACAAGTAGTATCATAGCACTTTCTAGGGCCATTGATACCTCCATTTTTGACAGAATTTTTTTTAGGCTAGATACGTGTTCCGGTGTCTTTAAACTATGGGATCTGTCGTTGAGCGCATAAACTTGCGGATCTGGGAGGAATGCACACAGGAAATACAAGAGGTTCTCACGCTTGTTTGACTCCCTTGTAACCCCTATGGGTACCTCTTTGATTAGTAGCGCATTAGACAAAACCACTCACGGACTGCCTTCCACGTACCCTCTCAGTATATCAGAATCCCCCTAGGCTCACCTAAAACCTCCCATTAGATAAGCCGTTGGCTGACTTGCTGCTACAATACACTGAGAATAGCACTCATGGAGATTACTCAC
Organism: Pinus taeda; assembly: GCA_000404065.3. NCBI lineage: Eukaryota > Viridiplantae > Streptophyta > Pinopsida > Pinales > Pinaceae > Pinus > Pinus taeda. The sequence continues at coordinate 3,834 of APFE030534888.1, read as the reverse complement.
GCATACGATAGGGTAGTGGGGTAGTATGACTAAGGGTACGGTTGATCATCCTTAGTTAGTGCCCTAGAAGATTGGGTCAAGTACTATTGCTGGACCCCTATGTATATTGCGATCTGTAACACCTGACACTCCTTTGAGACCATAGTTCTGTCAACTCTCTGAAGATCACCCATTATCTTATTTTCCAGATAAAATCCACCAGTTGGGGTTCTACTGCCATAGCACGACTCATATCTAGCAGTTGGGGTTTTGTCACCGCTACAACAATCAAATCCACCAATTGAGGTTCTACCAGCACAGTACCATTTAGATATAGAAGTTGGGGTTCAGTCACCACCGCGATCCAACTCACATTCAGTTGTTGTGGTTTTGTAGGCAGATCTAACCATTTGCGCAATGAGGCTTGTGGCTCCTATAGTCTAGGCCCAATTTTCACAGGATATTGGGCAAGATCAAGTTTTTTGGAATTTGGCCACTATAGTATTGATCAGTGGGGAGTAAAACTTCGTTCGAAGTAAGAAGAAAAAAAACGAGTCTGAGGCCTTCCAGGGACGCTTACAAGAGACTTAGCCCATAAGATTTAGGATGACAAGCTGATAGTAGTGGTACCATTCACTTGCCAACTTCAATTTTCGGGTGTTCCAAATTGTTTTCAAAGTGACGTCAAGAGACTAAGATCTATGTATGGTAGAAACTAGAGCTCAAGTCATGGCCAATGAGAATATTGAGCGCCTTGAACAAAAGTTGGCTTCTTTCAAGGAATAGATGTAGAAATTCATGGCACAATTCAATATGAGCACATCGGAATTGCATCCGGAGGCACATGGTATTAATGGAGACCTTGAAGGAGAATCTAGCCATCATATTCACTTCCATGGAAATCACCAACATTCCCACCCTTGGCCACCCAAGCTGGACATGTATAAATTTGATGTCTCTAATCTGGCAGTATGGGTAGCAAAAATGGAACAATATTTCATTATGAATGATATCCAAGATGATAAAACTAAAATATGTGTGGGAACCCTTTACTTGGACCAAGAGAGATGGAAATGGTGGCAGTAGCATCAGAAATTCTATCCTGGGAATATAACTTGGCAGGTGTTCTCAAAATCTCTTTGTGACCGCTTTGACAGAGAATCTAATTTTTTGGGTCATCTTACTAAGCTCCAATAGATAGGCATAGTAAAATACTACATTGTAGCATTTGAGACATTGACCATCTACACAAAAGGTCCAGGAGATGAATTCTACTTGGAATGTTTCATAAGTGGTCTCAAAGAAGCCATCCAAGCACATGTTTAGATGCACCACCCACCTACATGGATAGATGCTTTCACAAAGGCTATCGAAGTGGAACATACTTTAACTTCTTAGTCTCCTTGTCCAAATTTCATAGCCAACAGACACCTACCTAGGCTCAGGGCCCTACCCAAACACTTAAGGTTCAAAAGGCATCTCCAGCAGAAATGGTTGAAAGAAGAAAACAAGGGTTGTGCTACTACAATGATGACAAATACTCCCTGAAGCATAAATGCAAGGAACAAAAATTCTTTCAAATTGATGTTACTGATCATAGCTCATCTAAGGAATCCCCACCCCTTGGGGAACTAGAGGACAAAGTTGAAGAAACCTAATAGGACAATGAGCTGACAGCTACGCCAGAGGAACTAGTTATCTTGCTACATGCTTTGGCGGGCATTTTTGCGCCCAAAACTCTCAAAACCAGAGGCTTTATTAAACATCGCCTTGTAGTAGTAATGATTTATAATGGAAACACTCATAACTTTATCCATCAGCGAGTCATCGAAGTTGTTCATTGTTTTGTAAGGGCAGTCTCTAATTTCTAGGCCATGATTGTTAATGGGGGGACAATAAAATGTGAAGGCCACTATGAAAATATTAAACTTCAGATGGGAGACTACCATCTAAAGACCCACATGTTTTCGATTCACATGGGTGGTTGTGACATTGTCTTGGCTGTTGAATGGTTTCGCACACTAGGCCCAATCACAATGGATTTCTAGGAGTTATATATGAGTTTTAAGCAGAATGACCACATGCATACCCTTCGTGGACTCCAGGAAGGTGTTCCTTCTATCATCAGCTTGCATCGAATGGAAAAATTGTTGAAAAAGGGACATCATGGAGTTATCACTCATTTTAATGCCATCCAGGCCATATAAACCACTCTCTTCATATTAATCCTAAGATGCAACAGGTCTTAAACCACCACCAGCCAATATTTGACAAACCTAAAGAGCTTCCACCCTCTAGAGGGGAACGTGATCATAGCATCACTTTGGTTCTAGGGGTCCAACCACCTAATGTGCACCCATATTGATATCCTTTCACCCAAAAGAAGGAAATTTAAAAAATCATCAAGGAACTCCTTGAAGCAGGTGTTATTCGTCTTAACATCAGCGCTTATTCATTAACAGTGGTCATGGTGCTCAAGAAAATGGGGAATTGCGCATGTGTCCAGAGTTTTGGGCCCTCAAAAAGCTCACTATCAAAGACCAATTTCCTATCCCAATTGTTGATGATCTGCTTGAAGAACTACACGGTGCTCAATTCTTTACCAATCTAGATCTTCATTCTAGCTACCACCAAATCTGCATGAAGGAAGTAGACATTCCCAAGACTGCTTTCCTCACTCATGAAGGCCATTATGAATTCTTGGTCATTCCATTTGATCTATGTAATTCTCCATCCACTTTTCAAAGCCTCATGAATCACCTGCTGAAACCATATCTCTGAAAATTTGTCCTCGTGTTCTTTGATGACACTCTCATCTGTAGCCTAACCTGGGAAAAGCATCTCCATCATGTAGACCTGATCTTGAAACTACTCTGCAATCACAAATTATTTTTCAAATTGTCCAAGTTCTCTTTTTGCATGGAAGAAGTTGAGTATTTGGGACACATTGTGTGTCGTGAAGGTGTCAGGGTTGATCCAAAAAAGATACAGGCAATGCAATATTGGCCCCAACCAAAAACCTTGAACAATCTGAAGGAATTCTTGGGTTTCACTGGTTACTATTGCAAATTTGTCTGTAATTATGGTTGCATTGCTAGACCCCTCACTAACCTTCTCATGAAAAATTCATTTCTTTGGACTGATACAGCACAATAGGTGTTTGTGGTTCTCAAACAGGTCATGTGTTCCACTCCAGTATTAGCACTACCCGACTTCACCAAATCTTTTGTGATTGAATGTGATGCTTCAGGTACAGGTATTGGTGTTGTATTAATGCAGAAAGGTCAACCCTTGACTTTCACCAGATAACAACTGAGTGGGAAACATCTGGGATAATCCACCTATGAGAAAGAGATGATGGCCATCTTACATGTAGTCGATACCTAGCGACTATACTTATTGAGACGACATTTCCAAATTTGCATAGACCATCAAACCCTAAAATATTTTTTGGAGCAACGTCTATCATCGCCACATCAAAAAAATGACTAGCCAAAATGTTGGGATATGTTGGGTTGTGTTATATTCTTTCCACGACTAACCTACGTAGTGAACCAGGGTGTTAGAGGGGGGGCGGAGCCCCCCCTTCGTTGCGTTGATTGCGCAGCGGGGGGGCGGTAGCCCCCCTTGTCCGGGGGGTTTGAGGGGGCTGGGTAGCCCCGCTCTACGGGGTTCGGGGCAGCGCCCCGAGAATTTTTTTTTGGACCCTATATTAGGTTGGGCGAACCTACCTATGGTTTTTCAGTCCATGGTTTTGGACGCGATGGTTTTCAGTTTGTGGTATTGGATGCTTCGGCATGTATAAATATGTATTGTAACATTGAAAGGAATATAATGAAAAATCAAGCTGGTAGT
>APFE030534886.1:258358-282320 GCA_000404065.3 Pinus taeda | reverse complement strand
GAGTGGTGATGGAAACTTGGTAACAATTTCATCTACTGGTGCATGCGAAATATCTTCGTCAAACTTTACACTCCTTTCAATAAAGAGCTCTTCAGTGTGGATATCAAGCAATCTGTACCCTTTGACTTCATCAGAATATCCAACAAACATGCATGTTTTTCTTTGAGGCTCCAAAGCCTTTCTCTTCTCTGGTGGAATGCGGGCCCATACTCAAGATCCAAAAATGCGGAAATGACTAACTTCAGGTTGCATGCCAGTCCAAGCCTTAAAAGGTGTTTTTCCAGTAACAGATTTATGAGGAGATCTGTTCTGGATGTATGAGGCACAATTAATAGCTTCGACCCACAATTTCGACGGAAGAGATCTTGCATGCAACATGCAATTAGCCATCTCTTTCAAAGATCGATTTTTCCTTTCAGCCATGCCATTTGGCTGTGGAGTGTAAGGAACTGTATGCTGCAACTGTATGCTTGCTTCATCACAAAGATTCTTGATATCTTTGTTGACATATTTCGTCCCATTATCCGTATGGAGTATCTTGATGCGTTTTCCAGACTGATTTTCCGCATGCGCTTTGAAAATCTTTAGATGTTAAAAAACTTCAGACTTGAGTTTCAAGAAGTAAACCCAAGTGAATCTCGTGTCATCATCTATAAATGACAACAGATATCTCGCTTTTCTCATTGAAAGCACCAGAAATGGACCCATGAGATCACTGTGTACAAGTTCCAAAGGTGAAGAGGCTCTCTATGCATGCCCCTTCTTGAATTTTTCTTATGGATGCTTTCCAAGAGCACATCCATTACAAACACCATCTGAAAATTCAATGGTTGGCAATCCTTTGACCATCCCTTGCTTACTAAGCTATTGCATATATCCGAAATTCAAGTGCCCAAATCTCTCATGCCAAATCCTACTTTTTTCATTTGCATGCGTAAGTAGCAAAATAGAATCTGATTGAGGAACAAAATCAGAAAATGTATACAGACGAGATTGATCATTTACCTTGCCAGATGCAATCTTCAAATTGGTTTGCATGTCATAAATGCTCACGGAATCTGGGGTAAATTCCACTTTCCTTCCGCTACCTGTGTGTGTCATCTGATACACTAAGAGAAGATTCACAGAAAGCCTTGGCATATGCAAGACGTTTTCAAAACTTCCATCTTCGAATTGCACTCTTCCTTGTCCAGTTGCTGCAACTGCAGAATTATCCCCCATGAGAATGGGAGGACCTGAGTATGCATGTACAGAAGAAAAGGATTCCTTTGAAGAAGCCATACGATGTGAAGCTCCTGAATCGATGATCCATTCTTGTGGTGCAGAATGAAGAGCAATCAAAGCATGCCCATTACCTCTTGGATTTGGTGCTTTTTCTCCAGACTTCTTCTTAGCATTCTCAGGAATGTGGTCTCTAAGATTGTGTTGCTGGAGTGTCTGCGCCATAAGATCTATAGTCTTCTTCATGCATGCAGATTCAAGATGAAAACCATGGTGGCAATAATTGCACATTGATTGCCCTTTCGTTCCTTTCCTTTCCTTTGAGCCAGATGATCCATCAGGGGGTTTGGGATGTCCTCCCTTTCTTGGATCAGGATCCTTCTTCCCTTTTCCTTTCTGATGGTCTTTGGAATTTGCCTTTCCTTTTTAAGTGTGCCCATTTTGATGAGCTTATCTTGCTCATGCATCAAAGACTGAATAAAAGAATGCAGTGACGACATCTTCCAAACTGCACCAGTTGCAGATCTGACTGTGTGGAATGTAGAGACAAATACTGCATACTCTGGACCAAGTTTTGATAAAATGGAAAGAATCAGCTGATTTTCTTTCTTGGATTTGTCGATCCCACATCCTTTCAGCTGAACCAACAAGGCTTTATACCTTGTGAAAAAATCTTGAATGTTCTCAAAGTTTCTCGGATCTAATGAGTTTAACTCATTTTCGAGAATGTGACCTTGCATTTCATCCTGTTTTCCAAACAATCCTTCCAAAATTTTCCATACTTCATTTGGAGTTGAACATGATTCACCCGGAGAAATAGATAAACATAGGATGTCGAAGGCCTCATCCATGCGATTGAAATATCTTGTTTTTTCCATTGCCGATGTTGGTTCAACTTCCGTTTCCATGGTTATTCGAAATAAGCCTCTACTTCTGAGATGAAGTTGAATCTTTGGCTTCCATTCGAAATAATTATATGGAGTGATAATTGCCGATTGTGGAAACTCCAATTTAGACTCCATTCTTTGTTGTTGCTTCAATGTTCTGAACCTGCAAATAAAATTTCTTGTGCACTGATTACAAATCCCAATGCTCTGATACCATGTGGAGGTTTGCTGTTACACCAAAACTTGCAGGTTGTGGTAAACATTACAACCCAGTAACTAGGATCCCCAGGGTGGAAATTACGGATTCTATAGAGGTGCAATGATTTTTTCAAAAGCCCCCCTCAAACGCAGCTCGGGGGAATCGAATCTGGGTCCAAGCTCTGATACCATGTAAGATTTTTGAGATACACAGATCTAGATCTGCAAAACAATAAACAAGCTTGCAAGGGAAGGAAGGAAGCAAGCAAGAATTGAGAAAAGAATGAAAAAATTGATTCTACAATATTAGTTTTAGAATAAATACATAAAAACAAATAAGTTAAGCTTAGTTGTACATGCAATAACTAATGCTAATTAAAACTAAGTGTGCTTTAGCTTATGTTAATGTGTACATGTGCCACATGCAAGCAATAAGTTAACTGGAGCTAATCTAGGTGCATGTACACCAACACAGCTAGTCTCAGTGCATGTACACCAACATGAATCCGCAGATCCTGTATAAACAAAACCATCTGGTGAAACCACAAGCGCATTGATGGCATCGTCGTGTGCCCGGAAAGATTTAATGCACCTCAAGTCGGAAGGCCTCCAGATCTTCACCGTCTTGTCCCATGAAGCCGAGTATAAAAATCCCTTTCTATCAATTGACAGAGCCGATATTGTGTCCACATGTTCGATGCAGAGAGCCATCTTGTGCCTGGGCACTTGAACATACTTGACATTATGGCGTTCATTGCATAATATTTGAGGGTCGGCATGCTAGCCACCAGTTTGTGGCTGGACAGCTGTATATTCTCGACATGTTTCCAAACTCTGATTCTGTGATCTTGATGCGCGCTGTAAATCCTGTCGCCAGAAACCAGAATACACTTCACAGCCCCATCCCTGCCGCCAAACTTGTAGTGTTCATTGAGCTCGGAATGTCTCCATACCCGAATATCATTACCGGAAGACCCGCTGTACAGTAGGTTCTCCGCCATTGCTAAAGAAAAAACGCACCCACCATGGCCTCTCAGTGTAGCTACGCATCGGCAAACGATGCCTCCGCTGTTGGTCGTCAGAGACTCATAATCTTGATCTCAAGAGACGGGATTGATGCTACACTGCTATGTGAACAAACGCTCGGCTGTGATTGAATGCTTAGCTGAGAAGAAATATCAAATTCTGATTGCAGGCTTGTCACAGACGTTATACTGTATTCAGATTTTGCGCTGCTCTGCGAGATGAGACAACTCGCTTGGGATTCTGCTGCAAGACTCTCCTCAGATTTCATTATGTTATCTTTTGAATCACTCTCGGCTCTTGAGTCCCCGTCTTTACTGACACAGAGCTTCCTCTGGTAAAGCAGGAGGACATATTCAAAAATTGAAATTGGATACCCAATGTAATCCAGGGAGGGGTAGATGAGATTCAGAGTGTGACCTTCAACGTTAAACAACCGAACCCGATATCCTGCAGAAAACACGTCAAAGCAAACCATTTACTTATTGAGTGGGTTTTCCTTCGAATGTGTGAAACAAGCGGTGGGACCTTGAGTGTTTGTTGTCGATAAGGTTAGCAACTTGGGTATTTAATCTGGGAGTACCATCCATTTAAAAATAACTAGGTTCAAGGTGTGTCATATCCGTACCTTCTTATAGCAAAATTTTATCTAGGAGTACCATATTACAGCGACTTATAAGGAATTCATGTAGGGTGCAACAACTTTTTACGTGAAGTGGCATTAAAAGTCATTCGGAACACGTGAAGTGGTGTTAAAAGTCATTCGGAACCTCTGATGAGCAATCGAGTTAGCCGTAATCGCATAAATGAGACAAAAAAATCATTCTTTGAATTCCTTAAATCACTTTTCCGTCTTTCATTTTTGAGACTGAGTTACTCCCATTTATATCACCAGAACTGGAAGGAAACAAGGTCCGCAAGCGGCGGTAGTCCCTGCCGGGCTTGAAATCACTGAATAAAAATGTGGCCTAGCTGGGCACTTCGCTTACACCATTGTCATCACAATGTCAATTTCTTGCACCAAGCCCCATGACCAAATATAAAAGTGGATTGTTGTATAAAAATCAATAGGTAAATTAATTACATATTATAATCATAAATTAGCAATCATCCCGCAAATGCAAATTAATAAGTATGAATCACTAACAACAATAATGATGGCGAGTAATATATGCTCACAGACTCATATTATGTTAAAACTTAAGTGATATATGCTCCCAGACTCATATTATGTTAAAACGTAAGTGATATATGCTGACAATATTCACCATAGCTATGTTATATATTAAATGAAATAAGAATTCTTTTGGTAAGCAAATGAAATACGAAATATTTAAAGTAAAAGTTAAATATACGTATAAGGTTAATACTATATATTATTCATCAAGTTAATTTGATGTTTTGTTAATATAGTATGAAGTAAACCATTTACATTGGCTCTTTACGATTTGGATTGGATTATATCTGACATTATATTAATATACGAAAACTATTGCCGACGGGAATGAATAGGACTAAGTTAGTATTATCTTGCTCTTCCTGCTTTAGCTAAAGTCTGTCTCTTGTACCTTGGGAATGGACTAACGTTTTTATATTTGAAAGAAAGAGGAGAACTACTAGGAGATTTGTCAGTTCCTACTTCTCACTACCTAAAAAACATTATGTTCAATGGAATATACTGGCAAGATACGTTTCAATTTGCCATTACTGCAACCTATTCTTAATCATGATATCGCCATAGAAATGTATTTTCATTGCAACGACGCTCCACATGGCATGTTATAGCAATTACACTTCGTCCAAGATAATCTTGGTAAACGAAATATATTAAATATGCATTGCTCTTAATATTAATTATAAAGTGCCTAGATAAATCACCACTTGTTAGTCGATATTTATTTATTAGCTAACGCGTGTCTTATCACATGCATGTTAGTGAATATTTCTGTGTATAACTTACCACGATCTCCCATCCAATAGGTTTAAACAACGATGCAGGGTTTACTAGCAAGGTTAAAGAACACAGTAACCCCAAAAACACAGTAACCCCATTGATAAGACTCATAATCAATGTGTAATTCCACTGTTTTAGAAGATGTGAACAGGTAAGACAGAGGTGCTTTCTAATCTATCGGCAGAATGTTCAGAGCTTCGAAGATGGGAAATCTTGCTATTATCATATGTTTGGCGTTCAGAGCTAGGCAATCTTACTGTTATCTGCAAAATTTGTTGTTTATCATACATTTGGCATTCAGAGCTAGTGAATCTTACTATTTATGGATACATTTGGCGCATATGGAGCAAAAGTAACATGGTTGCCGAAGTAATTCAGAGCTAGTGAATCTTACTATTTATGGATACATTTGGCGCATATGGAGCAAAAGTAACATGGTTGCCGAAGTAACATGGTTGCCGGACTGTCAAATGAATTATATCCCCTCGCCTCTCTAGGAAAGACCAAGCCAAGAGCTATACCGCAGCTAAGTGAAGTATCATGCATGTGGGGTGGCTTTATATTTCGCACCACTGACCAGGCAATAGGCACAGAGAAGAGATAGATACAATATCGTTCTATATTTTCCCTGCAAGATGAAAAACAGAGCATACAGTCATTCATGTCAATGTATTTATCAATTTCAAACGGGGTAGGGATACAAACCCAATTAAAGTCCCCCCGCCCCCCCTCTTTTAAGTGATATTGTTGGGGCAGACGGAACGATCCCAACTGCTTAGCCTCGGGATGGACGCCCCACGGCAACACCATAGGCAGATCTCTACAGAGCCTCGTCAAACGCCCCCCTATTATGGCCGTGCGACACGTTGGAAATCACGTGGGCCCACAATTTTACCACCTGCCTCCCTCTTGTCCTTCTTGCATACCCAATGTCTTTACGACAAGGGCTAACCAGCCTGCCATAGGGCATTAAATGCCCTGGTACATGCAGGCTATATAACAAAATAACACACAGCCTTTATTTTTAATGTATGTAGCCATAAAGGTTGTGTTTTATTTTGTTATATAGCATGCATGTACCAAGGCATTAATGCCCTATGGCAGGCTATTTAGCCCTTGCCGTAAAGACATTGGGTATGCAAGAAGAACAAGAGGGAGGCAAGTGGTAAAATTGTGGGCACACGGGATTTTGTGTGTTTGAAATGTATTTTTGTATTATACTTTTTTTTTGCATGTGTTACAGGTGTCTTTTTAAAATCTCTGTCTCTCGCAGAAATGAACCTTGATGGGTGACTCAACCTGCCTCCATCTTTGCTGCTAAATCAAGACATCTGAGTTCTTCACTTGTGTATATACCCCATCTGAGTACATCTGCACTGACTGAATACATACATCAGACACACACACAAAAACTATTCAAACATTAATTATTTTTTCCTTCATATGCCCGCTTGCCGGCTCACTTGAATTAACGATCGGAGTCGTAATTTGGATCAGAGGAGAATATGCAATCGCAGGGTATCTAAATGAATGAATGAATGATCGAGGACTGACCATGGTATTGGAAAATGGCGTTTCATAATAACAGCAAGGGCAAGGACAAAGCCCATGTGGCTGCTGAGAATGCAATTGGAGCCATAGGCCCGCGGTTAAGACATTACCAACGATCTCAGATTATCGTATTGGAAAGGGGATTCTCGTCTGATTGAGCTAGACTGTGACCTCGAGCACAAAGCTGTTCTACCCGGAAACATTACGTTCCCAATGTATCCAAAGCCATCAAATGCGACAAGGGGGAACGCATGTGATACAGGTCCGATGTCCTGTCCTTCCAGCAGGTGGGTTATGTTCTGGAACTTCTTTTCTTTTTTTAGTATTGTTGAATTATGGTGCTCGTGGTGTTTGGGTAATTTCTTTCGGGCAAACGTGGTTTTGTAAATGCCCTGTGCATGGTATTGTTGTGTGGGTTTGATTTAGAGTGGTCATTTTATCAACCTAAAATCCATAAGTCTGTAATCATTTGTCAACCTGTGTAATTGGGCCCGCACCAAAGACCTGTGTAATTGCCCATATTGTTCTATATTTTCCTTGCAAGATGAAAAACAGAGCATACAATCATTCATGTCAATTTATTTATCAATTTCAATAGGAGGGTTTTACAAGATTGGTTTTAATAGTTTACAAAGAGGGTGTTGCTAATTACGGCTCCCAGCGTTGGAGTTGCATAGCACAACATTGTGAAGAGATGAAACATCTCTATTGCTCGGACCTGTGATAGATCGAGGTGCTCTGAAAGGAATAAGGGGAGGATTGCCTTAAGGCCATGGAAGGAAAATCTCTCGCAAAACTCATTCCAGATTATGAATTTGATGGAGGGTGGGAAGAGCCTTAAACCTTCGAATGCCGAAGAAGAATGAGGAGATTCTTCTGGGATGTCCAATAAAGCTTTGCGGTGGGTTCCTAAGTAAAGGTATTATACGCATAATTCCCTTTCAAATAGCATTCATAATGAACTATTAACTGTATTTTTGCAATTATTTTCGTTAAAGAAGAATAGAATATAACTTACTGCTGATGTTGGCCCAACAATGGAAGTAGAAAATATAAGGATTGTTTAATGATATTTTTGCAATTATTTTGGTTAAAGCAGAGTATAATATAACTTACTGTTGCTGTTGGCCCAACAATGGAAGTAGAAAATATAAGGATTGTTTAATGATATTTACCTGCGATGTGATGCAGATTCACTCCACAAGTTTTTGGAGAGCATGCCAATTCTCTGTGCTCCACAAGTTTCTGGAGAGCATGCCAATTCTTCGCGCTCCACAAGTTTCTTGAGGCCATGCCAATTCTCTATGCTATGGAGCTGCAAGTTTAGATAAGAAGCATATTGCGTGGAACGAAGAGAGGACAGGAGATAGAAGAGGTGACAATTTGCAAGAAGAAGCTGTAGGTGGCATGTTGCTGGAAGTGGTGGCTTTGGATATTGAACGATGCGTTTTAGTTTTAAAAACTTTGCATAAAATAGTTTACTTGCCCCAACCTTCCTAGTTTGCATAAAATAACTTGTTCGCTCACACATTTTTTTGAAAAGCTTATGATAAAATAACTTGCCCTCACTGAAATAACATCAGGGCACGTGAAGCCGACAATAAGACGTCCAAACAAAAACATTGGATAAATTTTTTTTGAGCCAAACATTTTATTTAAAACATTGGTTTAAACCTCAAATGTACAAGAAATATTATTTGGTCAAAGTGATTTAATAGGAAGTTAACGATCGATCAATCGCTATAGTCCCTGCTATGCTGGAGGCTGGTCAAAGTGATTTAATAGGAAGTTAACGATCAATCAATCGCTATAGTCCCTGCTATGCTGGAGGCAGGGACTAATAATGTAAGTAAAGTGTACCTTTTACCAATGAACCTGGGGAAAAAATATAATGTAGAGTAGGATAATATATACGAGAAATATTTAGGTTTTCTTTAAGGAAATGATGTTCTTATGAGCTGGTATGGGTAGATTATACATTTTGGATTATGTAAATTTTAATATTTTTAATATTCGCAGATATTTAAAAAAAAGAATTGAATATATATTTTAACTTAAAAATATATTTATAATTAAATTATAAATTAAAAATTATAATATAACTATATTTTTGTCGATGATATTTTAAAAACTAATTAATTTTTTTTAATTGATGTTAATATCATTTAATTTATTTTTATATTAAATATTATTTAAATGAATTGAGCTTGTTACCATGAAAAGCATAATGTCCCTAGTCTAGTAATTACTTTGTTTCTAGAGATATTTTTCTCCAAGATTATGCCATGGGCCCTAATCATTTTCATCTTGTTGCTCTCTTCCTCCATACATGTTAAGACCGTAGCTCTAAATCTCTTGCATTTCTTAATCTTCATGAGATGACTCTTTGGTGTGATACTTTGTAGTTTTAGGTCAAAGCAACCAATCTAGTATCTACAATTGCTACCAAAATTCAAGATTGGAAAATAATCCCTTCTATTTTTAAGTGTCAAGTGCACGACGGTAGGCAATTTCAAGAAGCAAATTTACCCATATATTACGACATAACCAAGGGCACCACCATCTTCTTACTTTCAAGATTAAACAATGTAGCCAAAGGCTAGGGTGCACCCCCTGCTTCTCAGGTTAACTAATTTAAGGATGCCCTTAAGCCAAGAGTTTTTCATCCAATTCCTAAAGAGTTCTCAGGGCCAGCATTTATTGTGGATCAGAAGGAAGAGATTCCAACTATCAAACTGGATAATCCTCAATCTAACATTTCCCACAGGGACTATATACAAAATGCCTTTATTTTTCATTTTAATATGTTTTTTCCTTTGGCATCTATGTTTCGAGAATGGGCGCACCAAATCTAGACCCCGAATGCAAATTTATTGTTATGATCGAAGGGTTTCTTTGCAAAGTAATTTAAATATCATCAGGATTATTGAAGGAATTTTGAACAAGTGCCCTAAGTTTTGGGGCAGATCTAAGCTTTTCAAGAAGCCATAGTTTAGTGGTTTTAACCCTCTTTTGATGCCATATTTACCCATTCAAGTTTGAATTAGACTTCTGAATATTCCTCTTCATCCACTCCATCCTGATATCTTCGTTAATGTAGGAAACTCAATTGTTCATTTCATTAATGTAGGCAAAAACAGGTTTGAAAAGGGCATTATAACATTTGATTACATATGTGTTAATATAGAACTCAATAGAGTGATGTAGGGTAAACTCCTCCTCAACTCGAGGGCCATTATTTTTTCGCAGCCATCGGACTATCAAAATATGACTTTCTATTGCACGATCTATCAATATCCCGATCATCTTCAACATGTATACCCCTCTTCTCAAGGATTTTCTCCTCCCTCGGATGCCAAGAATAGGTCTCGAGGATAGAAAGATCCAACAATTTCAACAAGATAAAGCAAATATTCAATGAACCAACCAAATAACATTTAGCATAAAAAAATCTCTTTAGCTAAATCAAGTCCTTGAAACGTTGTGATCCACCCCTCAAACAAAGGTGCAAGAGACATAACTATGGCCTCAGCTTCATCAATGAGTGGGCAAAAATGTTTCCATGAATTAGATCACTTAGATAGTGATAAGGAATTAGCTACAATTGAAAACCTTCAAAATTGGAATTCATTCAAGGAAATGAAAATTGTATCCTCTTCACATATTACGGACAACTCCTTGGCATGAATTTATGTTTGTAAGATAAAATGAAAAAAAGGATTCTAAAAAAAACCCATGATCATTCCTAAGCGCATTTAACAAGACAATAGTAAATCTATGGGTATTGTCAATTTTAAGGTTTCTTGTCTTTTTAGTTGGGCCTTGGTTAGATATTGGATCTAGTTAGATTTCCCTTAAGACTAATCATACTAATTTCTCAATGTACATGTACTTGATTGAATGTAACGTAATACAATTTTTAATTCAACAATATATATATATATATATATATATATATATATAATATATATATATATATATATAGATATGTATGTATGTATGTATGTATGTAATGTATGTATGTATGTAATACACACACACACACACACACACACACACACACTATGAAATTTGCAAAACAAAATATTAAAAAAATTAACTAGGCACAAGTATGCTTTATTATATACATATTAATATAGAAACGTAAAAAGAACTAATAACACCCAAAGCAAAACCAAAAATCAAATAAAAGTATGTTGAAAATTGTCCTCCACAGACAGATCATAGAGTTTATGGTCCTAATTTCTCTTATTTGAATTGATACTGACTATTGGAAGACATTTCGAAAATAATCGAGTTGCAATGAGTTCGATCGAACCATCTTTTGGCTCGTGATTCCAAAATCCCATTACGCATAGTTTCAAATTACCTTTAAAACCTCAAATTGTTTGTATTAGTTTTCCCTATTTTATTTTCTTTTTTTAAAGCCTATGTGATTAACATCTTCATTATTTATAAGATTTCAATTATCTTAAAAATGTATATATCTAGAGAATGATCTGTAAATTGTCGTGGATATTCCACTGGATAGTTCATCACAATAGATTTGAAAATACTATACTCAAAATCCAAAATTATACACCATTATAGTTTTATCTAATTTCTAAATCTGTAGATTTTACTTTAATTAGTTCATGCATGTAAATGGAAAATATGCAGAAAAGTAGAGAACGACAAATTAATCTCACACACACACACATACATAAGACATAAAATATGCTCGGGAGAAAACCTGACTAGAAGGTGAGGTCGCTTTGCTCTCTTTCTCTGTTTAGAAAATATGGCTACAAATACAAGGAAGTAATGCATGTGGCTTGTGGGCTGCTATAGTGCACATATCCTCTCTATGTGCTCTACCTCCTATCTCTTCTGACTATCTATGCTCAACAATGGAATAAAATTCTCTAGAAAGAATGAAATGTCTCTTCCTCCTAGTGGCCTAGTTATAACAAAACTCGATAGCCTACTAGTGGTTAAGTTTTACTACATCAACTCTTAAATAGAGTCCCATGAGATGATTTCTTCACTTTTGCCTCTCTGAATGCATTGAGATGGATAAAACAATATAATGATCTAATCCAGATCACACCTCCCAATTTTGAGAGGATTTTGGTCCCCAAATTTTTTTACGGAATGAGGTGAGGAAATTTTTCCTTCACCTTTTCTCTAGTGTACCATTTAGTATTGCCTAGAAGTTGTTCCTTCAACCCAATCTGCGAATTGTCATGTTGTCCATGTCTTGTAGTTATGGACCTCTTTTGTAAAACTATATATTTTGTCAACTCTTCCTGAGAATTTGGTGCCAAATCCTCCACAAAACGTAGGACTTGTTCCTATTCCTAATCTTGCATCGAATGATCATAGTGTTTCGAATTATCTACATTTACAATTGAGTAAATGTGCATGTATGGTGGTAAATTAAGTCGATAAGCATTATCACCCACCCTTTCTAATATCTCAAAGGGACCATACCTCAAAGCCTTGATTTTCTTACTAAGTCCTTGCAAACTATCTTTTTTCAACTGTAGCCATACCATGTCTCCCACCTTCAAAGATTTCCATGTTTTGTGCTGATCATGTCTTCCCTTATATTTCTCATTCGACTTACACAGTGTGTGTTGTAGTTGTAGATGGATATGCTCGATATTCTCTATAAATTTCTCGGCCATCAAAGAATCTCCTGTAAGATCTCCCCTCACTCCTCCTTGTTTCCCATATGCAATATCCAAATGCGAAGGTGTCAATATCCAAAACAAGTATCAAATGGGGACTTTCATGTAGAATTGTGGATTTCTCTATTGTACAAATGTTGTATATAAACCAGATTTCCATCCCAAGTCTTCAGATGGTTATGTTGTATCCCCTCAGAAGTTGCACCAAAGTCCTGTTGACTATTTATGTTTTCCCATTTGTGTGTCGATGGAATGCTATAGATCTCTTCCACTTCGTGTCCATCTTATCCCATAATGTAGTCTAGAATGCATTGGGAAATCTTGTATCCCTGTATGAAATGATGCTCCTTGGTATCCCAATGGGCACCCAGACCTGTCCAAAGAATAAGTTTGTTGCTTCTTGTCTGTTGATGGTATTTTTAGAGGGCATTAGAACACACATCTTATTGAACCTGTCAACTACCACAAACACGTAGTCATGTCCCTTCCTGGTTCTCGGTAAACCTCCACAAATTCCATAGAAATGCTTTCCTACGGTCAAGTAGGTATAGGTAAGGGATCATATAGACCCCGTTTCATGTTGATAGGCTTACTGGTACAACAAATCATGAATCCTCTTATGAAACTAGCTACCTTCTCTTGCATCTTGGGCCAATACACATACCTCGACAAGTTAGTCACGATCTTCCCTACACCAAAGTACCCTACAAACTTGGAGGTGTGAGCCTCTCTAATCAATTGCAATCTCTCACCTTTTGGAACACATAAGTTATCCACCATGTAGAATAACACATATTGGAGATGGTAGTCAATGATGTTGTCGCCATCATGCACATGACTCTAAATCTAGAACTACTGATACACCTCCTTAAAGTCCTCACCCTTTGAATATGCCTCCTTGTATGCATCATGGGTGAATGGATCCATGTGCATAAGAATCCCCAAAGCTATAATATTTGATGTGAGAAACCTTGAAATCATGTCATCCAACTTGTTTGTGCTTCCCTTCTATACTTGATCACTTGTCAAATCTCCATCCGGTTGTAATGCCTGCTCTATTGTAGCTTACTCTGGGCCTACAAGTATTTTAACGATTGGTGATATGTGTGGATTATTGTCACCTTTCCCATCAAACAGTGCTTCCACTTCTTCACATCTTCCACCATGGCATAGAGCTCCTTGTTGTAGGTAGGGTAGTTAAGGAATACCCCATGAAATAGTTCAGAATGGTAGCATACATGCCTTCGTCCCTACATCAAGATAGCTCCCATAGCATACCTACTCACATTTTTCTCCACTTCAAAGGGTCACTACAACTTTGGTAATGCCAAAACTGGTGCTTAAATGATCTTCTTCTTTAAATCCTCAAAAGCCCCATTTTCCCCAATGGAAACTCTCGCCACTCACTATTATGGCGTGGAGCAGTGTTGTTACTGTTGAAAATGAGGTTATGAATTTCCTCGGGTATATTTTTGCCACAATGAAACTCTTGACCTCAGAAACATTAGTAACTGATCATTTCATGATAACATCCATCTTGGAAGGATTTATCTTTAGTTCTCCTCCACCACTCACATACCCCAGGTACACCAAAGACTAGTGTGCAAGCTCACATTTCTTGAGATTTGCTAACAGTTGGTGCTTCTTCAATGTTTCCATCACTTGTGTCAAATGTGAAATATGCTCCTCCCAAGTAGAGCACTATATACCAATATATCATCCAAAAAGGCAATAACAAATTATTCTGTAAATTGGTGCAGTACATCATTCATTAATCTCATAAATGTAGCTATTGCATTACATAGGCCAAATGGCATAACTAACCACTCATACAAACCTTTCCTAGTTTTGAAGGTAGTCTTCCATGTATCTTCTTCCTTTGAATTGAACCTGGTGATATCTAGACTTCAAATCGAGCTTTGTGAAGTACTTTTCTTGCTACAACTAGTTCAACAAATCATCTATCCTCGGTAGGGGGTATCTGTTCTTGAGCGTTATTTTGTTCAACACCCTATAATCTATACACATCCACCAAGTCCCATCCTTGTTTAGAATAATGATGAGGACTGACTAATATGGTGATGTAATCGGTCGAATGACACCCTCTTCCTACAATTATTGCAACTATTTCTTCACCCCACTTTCTTATATAACTGTCTACCTATGCATCCCAATATTTGGCAATGGGGATTCTGGCATTATCTGGATCTTGTGCTCCACTTCTCTCTCAAGTGGTAACCCTTTAGGCTCTTGGGACACACCCATGTGCCTCTAACAACTCCTCCAATTGTTATTTTTGTTTCTTAGTACACCCCTCTATGGATGCCTTACCTATTATTGGCTTATCTTCAGACTAACTTTCTCTTCAAAACAATAAAACATACTTCTTGCTAGAATTGATTAATTTATTGGCTCGGTTAGAACTTACTAGTGAAATTTTCTACTTTCCTTTGTGTGCGTTGATGCTGAATGATTTTCCATCATTGACAAGCCGATAATGGTTGTCTCTCCTCATGAATGTTGCATCATGCATGTACATGTATGGACTCCCAAACATCACTCCACATATATCAAGGGGAGTCACATCTAGATCTACTTCATCAATAAAATCGATATTGATAACAAATTTGAGTTTACAATGTTTTGTTACCTTCTCCTCTACATCCTTATTTACCCATCCTAGTGGATATGGGTTTGGATGATCACAAAATTCTAGCCCCAACTTCTTGACCAACTCTGCTGCAATGAGATTCACCTGCGATCTGGAGTTAAACAAATCAACAATCTTTGTCTTCTTCACCTATATCTTTATATGGAAGAGTTTTTTTATTTCTTTTTCTTCATGTTGCTAAAGGCTACTCAAATTCACCTCCTTCTGCACTGACGTATATGTGATTTTCTCATCCATGTGTGAGCTACTTGAAACTTGGTTGCTCGAATCCGTGGCCATGGAATTCTTCTTCTTGTTATCTTTCTTCTTGTTCTTAAGGTTTAGCTATGGATGGCACTTCTAGCATTTTACCATTGTATGCCATCGATCCTGCAGTAGTTGCAATGGTTTCGAGGATCTTTGAATTGATGTTTTATGGTTGCTGTCCTTTTATCTCTTCCCATTTTTTTCTCCTTCTTCCCCTCCTTAGAGGCTTCTCATTTCTCCTTCTGCTTCAATCCACTTGATTGCACTCTTTTCAGGCATATGTTCTCTAGGTACTATACCTATACACGATCCTCCTCCACTGATTTGGGATTAAAAGACATCACTTGCTCAGGTAGATGGTGGTGTAAAGCCCCCAAATACTTGAGGAGTACATCTGGGTTCTTTGGAGAGATACCTAACATTATAGCCATCTTCCTAAATTCTATGGTGTACTCCTACACGCTTTGGCCCGACTTTTGCTTGAAGTAATGCCATTGGATCCACTAGTCCTCAACGTACCCAATGGGATAAAATTTTGACTTAATGTAGGGTTTTTAAATATTCCCACTTAGTCACTAGAGGTTCACCCTCCAACCTCAGCGTTTTCGCGTGGCTCTCGCACCAAGTCAGTGCATGCCTCTCCAATTTTAGCCATGCAAATGAATTTGTTTGTCCTTCCTCAATATTATGGATGATAAAATAAACTTCAAATTGTTGTAACTAATGGTTCAACTTCAAAGCATCAATCAGAATCACCATGGTATGGCTTGATATCAAATTTTTCTTCCATTTTTAACACGGACTAATTCATGGAACTCAAACTGGGTTGATATTTTCCACATTCTTTCTTCGACTGGTTCTTTGTTTCTCCTCTTTCTTCTGATCCCTGTTCAGATTTTTCCTCTCTATTCAAACCCCCATCTTATCCAAATATCCCCAACTTGACATTCAGGGCTTCCCTAAGGAGGCTTACATTTTGGTTTATATCTTTGACCTTTTTTTTGAGCCACGTAAACCTCACCTCTATAGGATCATGAGGTTTGTTTACAGATTTGTTGACCATGATTAGGGTTTTACGATTTTTGGGCCCCTTGATCTAGATCCTTGCAATCTCCACAAAATATCCAAATAAAACTGCTGTGACACTAAATTATTTGTAATCTATTATGGATATTCCACTGGGTAGTTCGTCACAACATATCTGACAATATTATATTAAAAATCCAAAATTCTGCACTATTACAGTTTTGTTTATTTTTGAAATATGTAGATTTTACTGTAATTAGTGCATGTATGTCAAAGAAATTATGCAAAAAGGTAGAGAATGATAAAATAAGCTCTCACACACACATAAGACACAAAATATGCTCTAGGAAACCCTTTCGGGAGAAAACCCAACTAGAAGGTGAAGTTGATTCGCTCTCTTTCTATGTCTAGAAAATATGGTTGCAGTTACAAAGAAATAATGATTCTAGCCCGTGGTTTGCTATAGTTCAAATATCCTCTTTGTGTGCTTTACCTCCTATCTCTCATGGCTATATTTTCTCAACTATGGAACAAAATGATCTTGAAAGAATGGAATGCCTCTTCCTCCTAGTGGCCCGCTATAACACAGCCCGATAGCCTACTAGTGGTCAAGTTTGACAACATCAACTCTTAAACAGAGTTACAAAATAGAATCTTCTAGAGTATTTTACATAAAAAACATGCACCTAGCCCCTTTTTCATGAATAATGTGTGTTGACATGACCTCCTCCCAAATTATAGGTGTGAAAAAAGGAAGCTCAACTTTTGAGTGACATAAATTTTGAATACAGATTCTAATTAAAACACATCTTATGCCATTGTAAAGATCTCTATCGATAGAATAGCACGAAATTATGTTATTCTAAAGAAAAAAAATTAACCCCAAAAAATGTCAATTTATGCCTCAAAATTCTCATGGAAGGTTTAAGACCTCGTTTCGCCAAACTAGGTCTCGCTAGTAAAAATGGTCCCATGAGTTGATTCCTCCACTTTTTCCACTCCGATTACATCGAGATGGATGAAAAACAATATAATGATCTAATCTAGATTAGAGAAATTTGATATTTGTAGGTGCTTTCTATGATTGACATGGATCTATACTCATTAGATATATATTTTTCATTATTCAAATTGTCTTTTTGAATCCATAAATGGATTCAATGCCTTGAAAATTCCATTGGGCACTTGAATTGTGTAGACTAAATAGCTTAAACTTGTAATTCAAACACATCTTTGATGGATTTTATACAAAATTGACCATATGTTAAAAAGGGCCAATATATAGAATAGTGAGACCACTTGAAATAATTTAACTACTAATCAATCATCAAGAGGGATCAAATCGCTCGAAGTACATAAGGAAATGAGCGGACCTTAAGAGATTTGATCTCTATTGGTGCTTGATACCTATTGGTTCTTGATAGATCCAAAGTTAATATGGATCTAGGTTGGTTTAATTTTTGTAAGAAGTGTAAAGTGTTTTTTTTTTTTTTGCAGGAAAACATTACATTTCTCCCATAGTGGGTTGGAGAGAAATTTTCTTTTTTATTAATATATTGTTAGATACATTTCAATATTACTAGACACTCCATAATGAAATATTTTATTTATCACTCATATTTAATTTATATATTGTTATTATTACATAAATGTAACTTATTATTTTATGTTAAGAATGAAATGAATTGTACATTCTTATTACTCAAAGTAATTGGATTTTTCAACTTTCAATCACTTATATTTTTTGAACATTGGAATATTTTATGATTTGTCAACATTAAAATATTTTTATTTTTTATTTTTTTTAAATCTCTCTATATACATATATTAGAAGTTGATATTGAAATAAATACATTAATAAGGATATTTTGTAACAACCACTTTTGAAGCACCCTATGATTGTAAAAATCCCTATGTAATATTTTGGGACATATGTAAATTTAACTAAAAATGAATTGATGGCTTGTTGAAGGGAGGGAAATGGATCTACTTCTCTAAGGGGAGGGTTTCATGGATTGTTTGTATTGCTAGAAGAGTGTTGTGTGTAGGCTACACTTAACTCATTTATCTCAATTACCTATCACCATGACCACATTGTTTCATGCACTAATAGGCATTGCAGTTTTGGAGTGGGCAACAAGGTTGATGGATTGTATCCATTCCCATGCCATCCTTATGGATTGAGATAAGGAAGGATTTTCTTGGAAGTATATGCACAAAAAATGGGCGATGAACTCAAACAAAAGGGTAGAAGAGGAAGAAAATGAATGTTTGGTCAAAAGAGATAGAGAAAGGAGCAATGGGTAAGATTGTTTCGTTGATATTGACTGCACTTGAGCTAGAGCTTAGAGATTTGGGGTGTCAATCCTTGTGTAGTGATTAAGAATTCTCTGGGAGGCTTTGTGGAGATCTAAGTCACTGATTTCTTGTTGAGTAAGATGATAACCACAAAGTTCTTGTTGAATAATTTAACGAACACCTAGTGCTTGCTAAAGGAGATGATCAGCCACTTGGGCGCCTCTTGTATGGCTGATAAAGCACTGGATAAGATAAAATAATACATTATGGATCTTGGTATGAGTGTTGATAAACCACTTGGACAGTGGACTAAGGCTCCTATAGTGCTTTCCATGAAATCATAGTTTATAAGCCACCGAGACAGTGGATTTCAACTACTAGAAATAAGAAATACCCTAGCTAGACCATCTGTGAATCCTTGTGATTGATCTCATAGAGAGTAAGAGAACCACTGGAGTGCATACTTCTAGAGAGTAGTTGATAAACCACATGGACAATGCACTCCATCCCTTGGATGTTTTACTAAGACTGGTGTGAAATTACCTTGGACCAAGAATCCCCTTATACTATGGATCTATCTTGAGGGTGGTCAATTGTAAGAGAAATTGTGATGTAGCTAGCCTACAGTTGAGTGGAGAGTTGAAGTCCCTCTTTCAATTACTATATATCTCAATATATTTATATGAGTATACATTTGTGCATATTTGGATTGCAAGATGTGATACCATTGTTTTGTGAATGGATGCTACCATGATTATGCATATTTATGTACGGGTGCCTGAAATTTGTTATAACATTCATTGCTAAATATATTATGGATTCACTAACTGATAACTTCATGGATATGCTACCTTATTCATTATTTATAAGTCATTTATATGCTTGGAGTTAGATTCTTGCATGGCGATAATTCTAGGTTCTCATATTATGAAACTTTTTGTAAACTATCAATCTCTGCAAATTTCTTTGTTATTGTGTTTGAATCATAACTGCAATTAATTACTCATAATTCACTAAGTTAATGCATGCATGTAAACCTTCTCAGAGCTAGTTTCATATTTATGTGTTTGGGTTATTAACTTGTGTTACTCACTACAGGCCAAGGGTTGACTTTAGACATTTCTTCTGAGGAAAGTTGGTGTCTTGACTGATGGATCCATGCCTTTAGAAATTCTTGAAATTTCCACGTTCCTTTGTTTCTTCACATGTTGGAGTAATCTAGAAATATGGGGTTTGTGGATAGTTAGGCGTAGTGGAATTCTACACAACCTAGATTACATGTAGGGACAAGTTTGTCTATTCTAAAGGCGTTATGCATCCAACATCTAGGATAAAGGGTTGGATGGAGGAAAACTATTATGTGGAGGGCAGATATGTCATAGGTCAGGCCTCCCTATTTGAAGTGTATCACATTTGGAAATATGGTGGTTAAGGAGGGGCCATATGTAGAATAGTTGGCCCTCCATTAGATTGAACATATGTGGAGGATGAGATCATAGACCCTAATATTCGATGGTAGATGGGGGTAACCCCTAGATGCATGGAGGGATGGGTGTTGGGCCAGATTGCTCATGAGAGTAGAGGAATCTAGCGATATTCCCATCTGAGGGTCATTAAGTGGTAATAAAAGGATTAGGGAACTAGATGAGTCGCATGGTAGATATAACACATGAGTGACAAGTTACACTGCAATAGTGGGCCTCATGCTGTATTAATGTGGCTATGCCATAGGGGCCTGAAAACGACCATGTGGGTGCTACATGGAAATCCATTGACGACATGGTGTAATGTCATTGGCTGAATATCTGATGTGAATAACTTTCATTTCAAGAATTGAATTGGAGTAAAATTTATTTCACTAAATATCTCTCAATGATTTGAACATGATGGTGGTGTTTCTTGTGAAAGTTGAAATCTTTGAGAAAAGGAGGTTTTTGTAACTCAATATTCATAATAGACCTTTGTGTTTGTGCTAGATCAACAAGTAACACCTCCCACAACCCAAATTGTGACAAGGGGGTGGGAAGTAGTGTTACAAAGTGGTATTAGAGCTTAGGTTTGGCACTCAAAAAAATTCGAAATTAAATGATAAAATTTAGAGCTCTTTTACAGAGTGATATCAAAACATAAGTTCAATATTAAACCCTTGAAATCAAAATTAAGGTCAAAGAAATGGATAAAATTTAAACTGTTATTTTTAATTGTTATATGTGTTTTGAGTGTTATATATACAACTGAAAGGATGATAACACTGATGAAAATGTTGATATGATATTTTTTTTCTAAACATGCATATAGACATGGGATTTGATTTTATGACTAGCTCAAAGTGGCATGCTTAAGTGCAGATATTCCAAGGTGTCGAGTGAATACATTTATTAATTTATGGATTATTTAGCTAACAATTGGTGTATGTAAGAACATATAAGAAGACACAAAATTCACGACAAGAAAAAAGAGGAATGGAAAACGAAATGACATAGTACAACACATATATATCCCAACATAATTAGAAAGAGGAACTAGTTGGGAAGATGAATAATTAAAATTCTCTTGATTGGATGGACACTTTCAAGATCTTAAGGGCTGATTTGAGGAGTTCTAAGCTATACAATGATAGGATTGTTAGAGCTCAAGAAGAGAAATTTGAATTAAATGCAATGATTGTGCAAAGCTTATTATATCTACAAAAGAAAAATCAACATGAGCTTGGTGCCATCTATCTAGGCAAGCATAAAGCCAAGAATATATCATTTGAAGTAAGAAAGCATGGTTTGGATAGTAATAGGGAAGAAGGAATCAAGTCAAAGAAAAAACATAAACATGAAAGTGAATACATACTAAGAGGAGGAACTCAACTAAACACTGCTGGGAGAAGGGAATACAATCATGGTTAGTTATCTAGTGTTACGACTACTAGACACCATCACCAATGGAGGAGAGGGAAAAAATTAATGTCCCGCGAGTTCAAGAATGAAAAATCCCCTACCTTTCATAGAGAGATTTAGAAGGTTGAATAGGTAAAATGTTCATTGTTGGGAATGAAGAAAATTTAGTTCAGGGTACATGATACTTTAAAACCATGAAGGCTAGAGTATCCATTGTTAGCTTTAAAGGAAAGGTTGATATATGGTGGGAGGATTTAATAAATTTCAAGAACATTAGAGAAATATTTCCAAGAGAATTCCCTCTCTGAGAGGTACTATAATGTCAAAGTGAAAGAATTCCATGAGCATAAGCTAGGACAATTTACTATAGATGTGTACATTGTTTTTTTTATTTTTGAGTTTTTGAGGTATGTGCCATATATTAGAGATGATAAGGTGAATATTCAAAGGTACCTCAATGGTGTACCACAAGCTCAGTAAGACATAATTGAGTTTGATGAGAAAAGAACCCTAGAGGACACTATACTAAAAGGATAAAAATTGCTATGATAAGTCCAAGCATAAGCATGAGTTATGAATAGATTGGAAAAACAAAGATAAGACAAAATTCAAGGAAAAAGGGGGTGGAATCCTTAGAATAAAAGAAAGGAGTAAGGAATGTCATATTCACCACTCATAAGAGTGAGCATCAACAAAATTTCATTACTTCTAGTAGAGACCAGCCCCCTAAACCAATAAGAAAAGAGGTCAAGGGGTTTAGGGAAGAGCTTTAGCAATGTTGGACAAGTGGGGAAAACCACTTGCGAAGAGACTATCCTCTACATCATTAGAATGACATAACATTGTAATATATATGGGAGTCAACAATGGTGAATCATGTGGCTTTGAATGTTCCATGAATATATGCTACATTGGGAATTAGGAAGCCAAACCATCATGATTTAGTAATCCAAATGGAATTTATGGTCGTTAACCAACATGTTTTGATTTTAAATGACCTAGGTTCTAATTTCAGCTATTTCATCTGGATGATTGTAAAGAAATGTCCTCTATAAGAGAAAACTGATGAGAAATCATGGCTAGTCCAATTGGTCACAAGAACCAAAAGATGCATGATATTCTTAGTATAATTGTTCCCTGTTACGATAAGGGGCATGATCACTTCAACTTCCCTCAATATTCTTCTATTTGGATCTTATGACATTCTAACCAACATGGATTGGCTAACAAACCACAAAACCAAACTTGACTTCTACAACAAATCACTAGAATGCCTCAATGATGACAGTGAGGAAATGAGACTATAGGGAATAAGGAAGCCTGTCACTATCAAGAAAATCTCAGCACTACAATTGAAATGATGCAATAGAGAAGAGTGTACCATATATGCATTCTAAGTGACCAACAAATAATTTAGAGAACGTCACGGATAGAATGGGAGAACATTGACTATTAAAGTAGTCCAGTGACACATTTTCAGAAGATATATCAAGATTACCACATAGGAGAGAGACTAATTTATCCATTGAAATGCTTCTAGGCTTTTTATTAGACTTGAAAGCCCCATCTCACATGAGTACACCAAAACTAGTGGAGTTAAAGCTACAACTAAAAGAAATGTTAGGAAAACGATATATTAGACTCAACCTATCACCCTAGGGATATCCAATTCTTTTTGTGAAGAAGACAAATGGATTTTTATAGTTGTTCATTGGTTTCCAACATCTAAACAAACCCACAATGAAGAAAAAGTAGCCACTGCCCAGAATGGATGACTTGTTTAATCAACTAAGAGGGGTTGTAATATTTTCAAAAATAGATTTGAGGTTTG
This sequence comes from Pinus taeda, assembly GCA_000404065.3. Classification (NCBI taxonomy): domain Eukaryota; kingdom Viridiplantae; phylum Streptophyta; class Pinopsida; order Pinales; family Pinaceae; genus Pinus; species Pinus taeda. The sequence goes on along the minus strand of APFE030534886.1, from coordinate 258,854 downwards.
TTTATCATCATATATGGATTAAGGATGAATGCATCCAAAATAAAACCTTTAGAAAAAGATATGGACACTATGGGTTCATGGTGGTACCCTTTGGGATTACTACACCCTAGCCACATTTGTGTGCCTCATAAGCAATTTCCTCTACTGATATATGGACAAGTTTTTGTTGATTTTCTTTGGTGACATTCTATTTTATTCAAGGGTTAGAGAATAAGATGAAGAAAATTTGTAGAATTGAGGCTTCTGTGATTGATCATTGTTATAAGAAGATCTTCGGTGTAAATCACATGAAAAAGACCTTTGTCTACGCGTCTCGAACCAACTAGTGTGGTTCATCGTCAAGATAAGTTGAAGACACAGATCTGGTCTAGCATGCTAAATAGATTGAGCCGAGACTCCAACGGCTACATAACGGCTATTTTTGACTCTAGGACCAAGGCTAAACTTATATTAATAAATTTAATATTATTATTATTTTTATAATTTTAAAATTAGT
>APFE030534886.1:208512-251907 GCA_000404065.3 Pinus taeda | reverse complement strand
TCATCATGGTGGTTGTGGACCGATTGTCGAAGTATGCTCATTTTTGCGCTCTTCCCCACACGTTTACACCAACCTTGGTTGCTCAAACTTTCATGGATCAGATCTTCAAATTGCATGGCATGCCTATTTCTATTGTGTCTGACCATGACCCGATCTTCACCAGCAATTTTTGGCAGGAACGCTTCAGAATCCAAGGCACTCAACTAAAACTCAGTACTTCCTACCATCCGCAAACAGATGGTGAAACTGAAGCCGTCAACAAATGTCTAGAAACCTACCTTAGGTGTTTTACTTCAGAAAAACAACACCTTTGGGTACAGTGGCTTCTTCTGGCAGAATGGTGGTATAACACCAACTATCATGCCACCACCAAAATGACCCCCTATGAAGCAGTATATGGTCAACTCCCGCCCTCACCTACTTCATATCTCAAGGGATGCTCAAAATTCTAAGCCGTGGATCAACTCATATAACACCGCGCAACTATGCTCGCCCATCTTAGAGAAAATCTTCATCAAGCTCAGAACCGCATGAAGCAACAGGTAGACCAGCATCGCTCAGAGCACCACTTTCAAGAAGGGGATCAGGTCTTTTTATGGCTCCAACCATACAAGCAAACATCACTTAAAGACAAGGGATGTCAGAAACTCTCTCCCAAATTCTACGGACCCTATCAAGTACTTCAACGCATTGGAGAAGTGGCTTACAAGTTGGCCTTGCCACCTACTGCAAAAATCCATCCAGTTTTTCATGTCTCATGCCTCAAGAAAGTGATTGGGAAAAATTGTAGAATTCAGAGTAGTCTCCCGGAATTGGACGAAGAAGGATCCATCTGGCTTCAACCGGAACAGGTCCTCGACACACGAGTCAAGCAATTGCGCGGACGCATGATTAAGGAAGTCCTCGTCAAATGGAAAGACACCTCTCCAGAAGATGCAACTTGGGAACCAGCCACTATTCTGCAGCAGTTTCCGCAGCTTCAGCCTTGAGGAAAAGGCTAGTCTTAAGGGGGTGGGCATGTTAGGGTCCCACCCTAACCCCCTTATCTATGTAATGGGACCACGTCATAGTCAAGAGTCAATAAAGCCCATATTAATAATTGTAAGTGGTTAATCCGAAATTAATAAAGGAACCACAGTTAGTTGCAAATGGGCCGTAGTATTAGATAGATGGTATTAGTAATACGCGGTATGGGCCCGTGGTATTACACGTAGGAGTCATATATAAATGATAGAAACTCCCTGCAAGGAGCCTCATGTCTTATTTTTGTAATCGAGCTCTACTTTATTGGAGGTTGCCCCCTCGAAGAGGCAAGTGAACATTACTCTCTGAGTAATAAAATCATTGCCATTCTGTGTTCTGGGTATCTTTTCTTCGTATATTCTATGCTCTCGGTCTCTTTTCTTTGCATATTCTGTATTTGGGTATCATTTGCAGGTTAAGAGCATAACAACGGACATAGGAAAGGACTTCTTGGTCTACACAGATGCTTGGAAGGAAGAACTAGGTGGACTCGTAATGTAACAGGGACATGTGAATTGTTATGAATTGAGAAAATTAAATGAACATGAGAATAAATATGTCACTCATGATTTGGAGCTTACGACAATAGTGCATGCATTGAAAATGTGAGGCATTTCTTACTTGGAAGGATGTTTGCGTTGATGATAGGCCATGTAGGGTTGAGATACTTGTTTGACCAACCCAAGTTAAATGCAAGACAAGTCAGATGGTTGGATTTGATTAATGTCTTTTACTTTGAGATAAATCACATTAAGAGAAAGGAGAACAAGGGAACAATTGGCTTCGTAGTCTACAAGTGGCTCACTTGGTAGCCATAAGAACTTGCAAAGTTAACATCCTTGAAATGATCAAAGAAGCATTACTACATGATGGGAATGGCCAACATGTGAAGGAATCATTGTAGTAGGAGCCAAAAGGATAAATGAGAAAGAATTACACACTCAATGATGATGCCATGTTGAAGTTAAAGGATAAATTATATGCTCCTTTCATGGGAAACTTGAAGAAGCTCATAATGGATGAGTTTCATCAAAGACCTTATTCAAGTAATCTTGTATAACAAAAAATGACGATGGACATGAAGAAACATATTATTGGCTAGAAATGAAGAAGGAATATTATGATAAGATTACCAGGTGATAGAATGTCAACAAGTTAAAGTGGAATTTAGGAACCCAATAAGATTACTACAAGTAATCCCAATTATTTATTGGAAGTGTGAAGTGAGATATATGGACTTAATCATAGGATTTCTAAGAAATTCCAAGAAACATGATGCCATAATGGTTGTAGTGGATGGGTTGAACAAGGAAGCTCACATTATCATTGTCATGTCCACCCAAAAATCCATTGGCATAGCTAATATTTTCATGAAGGAGATAGTTAGATTGCATGGCATACCAAAGAAGATTTTTTTCTAATAAAGATGCAAAGTTTACTATGAATTTTTGGAAAGCATTGTGTATTGGTTTTGGAATTTGATTAGCCTTTAGTACAACATATCACACTTAGATTGATGGGAAAAATGAGAGAGTGAACAAAATTTTAGATGGCATGTTAAGGATGTATGTCATGCATATGCCAAAGAGGTGGGAAGAGTTTCTTCCCTTTGTCAAATGTGCATACAACAATGGGTACCAAGAGTAACTAAATATGAGTCCTTTTGAGAATTTGTATGATAGAAAATGTAACAAACCCCATCAGTTGGGATGATCAAATGAAAAGGGTGGTCCTTGGGCCTAACATGTTTAAGGAGATGGATAATGAACTAATCAATATTCGGTAGAAATTGAAGGTATACCAAGATAGGAAAAAGAGTTATGCAGATCCATAAGGTTGAAGGATAGTGCCCATCTTCATTCCCTATTTGTGGATCGAGATAGGGAATCATTGTATCTGGAGGAGACACATAAGAGATGGGGATGAAATTACACAATAATGGGAGTATACAAAAAAAAAATTATGGCCAAAGAGATAGAGTGAGGAGCATCAATCAAGACATTTTTTTGTACTAGACTATCTTTGAGCTAGTGCTTAGAGATTTGGGGTTCCATTCCTTGTGTTGTGATGAAAATTTTTGTGGAATATGTTCCTAATCCTAGCTGGAAACTGGGAGTCTTATTGGATAACTAATCACTTAGGGCTTATTGAGCAAGTTGATAAACCACCAAGATCTTACTGAATAAGATGATAAACCACCTAGTTCTTGCTGAAAGAGCTTATAAACCACTATGGTTCCTGCTATATAGTTGATAAACCACTTGAAAGGATAGTATTAGTGACTATGGTGTTTGCTAGAAGAGATGATAAACCACTTTGATAGTGCATTACGGTACTCACAATTGTTTCCATGAAAGCCCAACTAATAAACCACCTAGATAGTGGATTTAGAGTCTTGGAATTAATCAATAACACATCTAGGCCTTGGGTGAATACTTGTGAATGATATCTAAGAGAGTAAGAGCGTCACTCGGTTGCTTACTAATAGATAACAGTTGATAAAACACTTAGAAAGTGTAATCCATCTCTCGGGTGTTCGAATAAGCCTCGTGTGAAATTTCCCTTGAGTAAGAATCTCCTCAGACTTTGGATCTCATTCAGAGGTAATTAGTTACAAGATAGATTGCGGTGTAGGTGCCTATGGTTGGGTGGAGAGCTGAAGTCCCTTCTTCGATTGCTATCCATCTCAACATATTTAAATAAGTACAAATTTTTACATATTTGGATTAAAAGTTGTTATATCCTTGTTTTTTGAATAAATTTTACAATGATTATGCATATTTATGTGTGGGTTCCTGAAAGTTATTATTACATTCACTGCTAGTTGTCTTAAATATTACAGATTCATGAAATGATAGCACCATGGAGCTACTGCTGTGTTCATGTTTTACAAGTAAATTATATACTTGGAGTTGGTTGCCTACATGATTATAATTGCAGGTTCGCCTCTTGTGAAAATTTTTGTCAACTGTGAATATCTATAAATTTCTTTGTTACTATGTTTGAATCATAACTCTAGTTAATTACTCGGAAATCACTGGGTTATTACATGCATGCCAACCTACTTAAGATCTATTTTTAGATCTATGTGGATGGGTTATTGACTTGTGTTACTCATTGTAGGCCAAGGATTGGCTTTAGATAATTATTCCCGACAACATTGGCATTGGTACTGATGAATCCACGACTTTAAAAATTCTTGAAATTTCAACACTCTTTCATTTCTTCATGTCTTGGAGTAAATCAAGAATATGGGGCTTGAGTTTGGTCATGAAAAGCAGGTTTATGCACAAACTAGTTTACACCTAGGATCAAATTTATCTATTCCAAAGGCCTTACACATTTGACATAAGGGAATACGAGGTTGGACAAATGCCAACAATTAATCATAGGATAGATATGTCATAGGCTATAACTCCCTTTTCAAAAATTACCACATCCAAAAATATGATGGTTAGGGGAGGAGATGTAGAATGGTGGGCCCCGTGCTAGATCGACCACACACAGAAGATGGGTCGAGAGATCTAGGTATCTTTTGGTAGATGGGAAAAAACCTAGGTGCATGGTGGGATGTGGGGTAGGCAAAATTAATCACAAGAATAAATGGAATCTAGTGATCCGACCATCCATGGGTGTCAGTTGGTAGCACTAGGATTGAGGGATTGGATGAGATACAAGCTAGATATAATGCCTAAGTGACTAGTTCTACTATCGTAATGGGTCTTGTGCTAAGTTGGCATGGCTATGCCACGATGAATGATGAGGACGACATAGGTGTTATGTGGGCATCCATTGATGATGTGGCATAAAACATTGGCCAAACCTCTAATGAGAATACATTTGATTCTAATTATCAGGTTAGAGTAAAATTTATATCACTATAGATCTCTCAATGAGTTGAACATGATGGTAGGGTTTGTTGTGAAAGTTGAAATCTTTGAGAAAAGGAAGTTTTTGTAACCCCATCTCCATAACAATCCTTGGGGGTTGGTTTAGAAGTCACACCTCCCACAGCTTGAGTTGGGACAATGGGGTGGGGAAGAGTGTTACAAAAGGGTATTAGAGCCCAGGTTCAACACTTGGACTAAATAGGCCTTAAACAAGAAAAAATAGATCTCTAATACTGAGTGAGATTAAAACATAAGTTCAATATTAGACCATTGTAAGTAAATTTAAGGGAGAAGAAATGGATAAAATTTAAACCGCTATTATCATATGTGTGTTGAATGTTAGATATACAATTGAAATGGATTTTAATATTGATAAAAGTGTTGATATGATGCTTTTATTTTTCTAAACCTACATACTGACATGGTATTTTTTTTTACCAGCTTCAGAGCTACATGATTAAGTGCATATATGCCAAGGTAATGAGTGAATACAATTATTTATTTATGATTTATTTAGCTAACGATTGTGTGCGTGTGTAATAGGACATAATAAGAAACAAAATTCACATCAAGAAAATAAATGAAGTACCAAGAGAATGGTACAATACAACATGGATATATCCGAACATAATTATGAAGAGGAATTAGTTGGGAATATGATTGAGGAAATTTCCCTTAATTAGATGGACACTCTCAGGAGCTTAAGTGAAGAATTGGGGAGTTGTAAGGCTGACAACAAAAGGATTTTTCGATCTCAAGAAAAGAAAATAGAAGTGAATGCAATAATTCTTTAGATCTTATCATATCTACAAAATAAAAAGCAATATGAGCTCGGTGCTAGCTATTCATGAAGGCACACGTCCAAGTAGATCCCATGTGAAACAGGGAAGCATGAATTGGAGATTAATAGGGTAGAAGGAAACATGTCAAGGAAAAAAAATAAACAAGAAAGTGAAGACGCAATGATAGGAGGAATTGCACTCAACATTTTCAAGAGAAGGGAAGAAAATCATTAGCAATTATATAGTGTTGTGACTAGGAGACACCATAAGCAAAGGATAAGTGAGAAAATATTATTGCTAGAGGATTTTAAGAAATCAAGACCCGTTACCCTTGATGGAGAGATTCAAAGGGATAAAGAAGCACAAGCTTGTTTATTGAGAATGGAGAAATACTTCATAGTACATTATTATATACACACATAACTGAATATTATTACACACACATGCGCGCACGAACACACACACACACACACTTCATTGAAAGAGACATTGAATTTTCGATAGACACCACCAATTCATATAAGGAAAAGTCTCTCAGGATGGCATACCAACTCTTGGTTATCTTAGCTTGTAGGATCCATGGTCATCAGAGCATGGAGACCTTTCCTAAAGGGTGTCCTATCTTATTGAACTAGTTTTTGAACAAAGGCAAGCCATTCAATTACTCATATTTGTTGGATCGAAAGTTGAGAGCCCATCTAGCACAAGCCTAGAGTCCTCCCAATGACGAAAAAGCAATGTTTTATGTCTGCATATTTACTGCACGAAATTTACACATAACATCAATTTCCTGGCATGAACTGGACATGGACACCACGATAAAATTATGTGAATATTTATTACAAGATGCTTTCAGATTGTAGTCATCGAGGATTAATGAAACAACTAACTGACCATTTCATCATCCCACCTTACAAGCTCATCTTTGAAAAAATGTCCCCCTTTCATATCACAAGGAGAAACGGAGGCAATAAAAAATATTGTAGATTAATATGCCTCACCGGGTGGCCACAAGGTTGTTAACAGATTTGCACAGGAAGAAGAAAGAACCATGGCCCATTCTTCCTCTACAAATTGGATTATACAAGATAAAGAACTTTAAAGTCACCGATATTGAGGGAAATAAGATAGCGAGATTTGCATTCAGTACTCGAGACTTTAATTCATATGATCTGGTGGTATTTGCAAAGAACATTGTGCGAGAATTCACTTTTAGTGGATTAGAAGGGCATTTCATTTTTGAGAGGAGGACCCTTGAAGGAATTTCTACAATGACTACAAACTCCATGAGTTGGTCGGTTTAGCAGAGACTTCATAACCTACTCCAAAGAGGGAAGAAACTCTGGAAGAAACAATAGTAGATGGTGGAAATCCCATGCAGGACAAGGGAAAGAGAAAGATTTCCAACAGTTCAGAGGGAGAACAAAGTTGCAGAATGAAAGCAAGTCTTATTGTTATGAAAGCATGTTTATTAGAAGAAGCGAAGAGGAAGTAGATGATACAAGGAGTCGAGTAGAGGAAGAGATAAAAGTAGATGTTGCAGGAAGAAAAATTGAGGTTATTGGAAGCATAACAAAAACAGAAGGAAGAACGAGAGTTGAGGAGGAGAGAATAAGAAGAGAAGAAGAAGCAGGAAGAATAAGAAAGGCAATGCGCAATGGAAAAATAAACAATGACGATATAGGTTAACGAGCGAGAATACAACTAACCAATAGATGCGAAGGGATGTGAATAGATGCATGATCAGGATCTTGCTCAATAGATTGAGCTCTTAATTGAAGTTACAAACATGGAGATGGATGAGGAGTTGCAAAATGAAGATGTTTGTCCGATGTCAAGAATAATATAGTTCACTGTTCAGTCTCCACCACTTCCAGCAGTAGATCTAGCCCCAATAGAAGAAGGGGATGTTGTTCCTCTTGATGATGATTCAGTAATGGATGTGTATAATTTGTCATTTGATGAGTTCCAAAAGAAGATTGTACAAGCACAGAGAAAGAATTTTATGGATGATCATGATTCACCTACATTCGTTAGAGAAAGGGTGATAGTGGCAGACACCGAGAAGAATCCAAATGCCATTTTTGAAGCCAACTTGGCATTTCCAGGTGCAATGAGATCAAACTTTAGTATTTGACGATCGAGAATGAGAAATTGGCACAAAACTTAAAGGTTGCTAGGAAAGAGGTTGAACAACTTCACGTAGTAGCACATAATGCAGTTTATGCATAGGTCTACTTGGAGAAGATGATAGAAGTGATACTGGCTGAAGTGTAAACAATTGGAAAAGCCATGTAGAACCTCTATGAAGAGTTTGTGATCGTACCTAAAGAAGTTGTCTATTTGCATGGCCTACAACAATAGAGAAAAGAATTTGTTAAAACTATCAAGAACATACAATCTGCCATTACCTATGTGCAAGAATGGACAATGCAATACAAAGGGGCATCGTTTGACTTAGTGAAGAAAATGAAGCCACGAATAGATCTAGAGAGAGATAGAGAGTTTGGATGTTGATTCCAAATAAAAAGTAGCTCACCTCATTTATTGGTAGCATTCAGGCCTCATATGTACACTTTTTTAGTAGTCTGGATGTCTTGGTGAAAAAAAAAATATGCCATCAGTTGGTTCACTCACAAAAGCCTAACCCAAGAACTAGCTCTGGAAGGAGATCAAAGAGTACTTGGAGCAGTTGAGATTGATTGCCACCAAGGAATATTTGGAGCTGAACAGATAGAACTTGTAAAACTACATTAGTGGTCCCATCCAAAATAGAATAATGTTGCTCATGCTTCAGAGGGAAGTTGAAACCAGTTCCAATTCATTATACCTAGATGCCATGGAGGCTAGATTCTGCTTCCAACCAGACACCATCTCACAGTTTGGCGATGTTGTCACATAATATCAAGCTTGCAACTAATATGTTATCACAAAGCATCAAGTAGAATTTTTGAGCTAAATTTATCCCAAACACAAGCATCATAGTGTTTTGTCTTGTTAGGCTCTCAAGTTGTCTCTACTCTATTTTGTCTTATATGGGTACAAGTGTAAATTGAAATATTATTTGTAATTATGTTGTGAGTGAAATTCCAAGTGTCAATACTAGAATATGAAGAGTCATGATGTAATGTAATGAGTCATTCTCTAAAGAATTTGAAGATTCATGAGGGTTGTCCAAAGGCCACAAAGGGGAGTAGAAGATTCACCCCCTCTTGTTATAAATAAAACTTCATAAATCATGTAACAGGATTTTGGAAGACACGATTTTTGCTAATCTTAGGCTTAGAAGTAGATAGGGAATATTGAGAAGGGCCTTGGATTCTTTATAGCATAGAGCGAGTATACTTCTTTGGAGGAGTAGGTGTTCTTGACATTAATGTTCCACTATTGGGACTAGTGGTTCGTCAATGGTGTATGTATGAATGGAACTTTCACTTATAACAAAACTAATATTCAATATGTTTTCATGCATATGTTGTGAATATAGTAGGACTTTTCTTTTTTGTATTTACAATCTATGTTATTTAACTTATGCTTATGCTTATGAACTATTTCGTTTGCATTTGTATGAATATTGTTGAATGCGTGTTGTTGTATTAATTCGTCACCTTAACTTGTGGATTACTCCGCATATTAGATCGTGATTTCATTATGCTCGTGTGTTCCTTTTAAGCTGCGTACTATTACATGCTTCTAAGGGGAGCGCCTCCTTTTCCCTTCATGCATTGGAACCTTCATGCATGCCACTTGACTTTCTGCAGGGTCACACAGTTTCTCTCACCAAGTTTAATATACTTCACTTTACGTGTTTTTGCAGTCAAGGCATAAAATTACCTCCCACTACTGGGACGCCTACTCCAAACAGTGTGAGGTCTAGTTGGGAATTCATACTGGGGAGATCCCCTTAATGTTGGCGGGTCTAGTACTATCAACAGAGCGAGACGTTGTAGCATAATGAAAGTATGTCAACATTTTTTAAATGTCAGAAATAAATATACATAGAAAAAGAAAGTTTACTTTATATGTTTTAATTCTTATTCAAATTAAAACATATATAAATATAAAGTGTAAAGTGTAAAGTATGAACACACCAATTTAATCATAAGAAATTGGTATGTCTATATTGTAAAGTTAGCATATTATTTCCTTAACAAAAGATTTCTTTATCTAATTATTGGCATGATAATGATCAGTAATTATTACAATATAATTTAATAATACTCATCTTCATTGCAAGTATTATATAGTATACCTTACATAGATTATTATTAATTACACAAAGTGACATTTCTTGATCATATGCATAGAGGGAGGAGAGAGATGGAAAAAGAGAGATAAAGGGAATGTGTGTTTGGTTGTTGTGTGAGAGAGAGAGAGAGGGGGGGGGGGAGGGGTGGAGGGGGGGGAGGGGGGGGTGGGGTTGTGGGGGATAGAGAGGGAGGGGGAGAAGTTAATAGAAAAAAGATATAGAGGTGGAGAGCGAGAAGGATTGAAAAGGGAGATATGGAGAGAAGAGAGGCATGAAGAGAGAGATAAGGAGAGGAGAGAGAGAGGGAGAGAAGGAGGAGAGAGAGAGAGAGGTAGACATATAGATGGAGGGTGAGAGAGAAAAGGAGAGAGGAAGGGAGATAGTGATAGTTCTTAAGGGTGGAGGGGGGGGGCAAACAGAGGGATGTGGGAGAGAAAGGAAGATAGAGGAAGGAAGAGAGAGAATGAGAGAGGGAGGGAGAGAGAGGAAGGGAAGAAGAAATACATAGACAAAGAGGTGGAGATAGAGAGTGGGAATGGTGAGATAGAGAGAAAGAGAGATATGGGAAGAGAGTGCATCTATTTATTAGTTGATATAGAGAGAAAAAAAGGTAGAGATGGAGAGAGATATAGATATAGATGTAGGGGACTGAGAGGGAATAAGCGAGAGATAAAGAGAGGGAGGGTGGGGGAGAGAGTTAAGGAAAGAGATGGGGGATATACATAGAAATGAAGGGGGAGTGAGGGGGAAGAATAAAAATATCGATAGAGACAAATACAAATATTATATAATATTATATAATATTGAACATTATTAACAATAGAGAAAGTAGGCTCTAAGGATTTTACAAAAGGTGAAAGAAGTGGGATTCAGAAATAAATGAATATTTTGGTTTTTAACTGAAGTAGATGCATTTATTTGAATGTAAATATTGATTCCTAATCATATTTGATTGATTACAATGGTTGCATTGATTTTGGTGTAGTTGTTTATATCTAACATTATTTGATTGATTGCACTAGATGCATTGATTTCAATGTAGATGTTGATTTATAATCTTATTTGATTGCTTGCACTATGTTCATTGATTTAACTGTAGATCTTGATTTATAATCCTATTTTATTTCTTGTGCTAGATGTTTTGATTTCATTGTAAGCACAAAAAAATTATTGAAGACAAGCATTGATTTCTATTTTATTGTAATTCAACAATAAAAAATACTTGAATTTTCATATTAAATAAAATGTCCGCTTACTTGAAGTGTTTTCTTCTTGAAACTATAAACTATTTGTAATTTTTTACATTCTTATTATTCCCATTTTCATCATTCAAAATTATTTGTCACTTTGCATTCAAACGACGTAATAGAAAAAAACTATCATTGAAACTTACTTGGAGTTTAACACTCCATAAGTCACAATGATTGACTATGGAGGAAGCTACTATTAACATTGGAGAGCAAGGGAGACAAGTTATGATGTTTACAAAAATAACTCGAGTTAAGGATTTGAATGATCTATGATTTCAACCACCCTTTTCATATGGTCGATGTGAAAATATGGCAAAACCAAGAATTATGACAATAGGAATATTAGAAGAAAATAATTTGAGATTAATAACAATGAAGACTTTTTGTAATTGAAAACATTCTTATTATTCACATTTTCTATCATTCAACATTGTTACATTGTCAGTTTGTATTCATAAAATTTCTTCCATCATTTTTCATCATTCAAGTTATTAATGGTCTCTATCATCTCAATAAATTGAGGTAATTGAGGAAAATTAAAATTAAATGAGCATATTAATCTTAAACACATTTAATATATTTAAAATGATCAAAATAATTATATGTTCAACAATTTCTTTTATTGAGCATGACTGAAAACCAACTTAGATCCATCTTAACACTGGATCTATCAAGCATCAAAAGGGATCAAGTCTCTCAAGGTTCAAACCTTTCCTCTAGTTTTGCACTAAAAAACGAGGGTTGTGTAAGTCATCAATACTAGAGGAAAATAATTAAATAAAATTAGGTGAAAGAAGTATCAATGCATAAACATCTTGTTGAAAATAGCAATAAGAAATGTTAAAAATAACATCAAGAAAAAAACCAAAATTTAATTTGTCCTTCAATTAAATTGGGAATAAAATTGTACTTCAACATCTCATCACAACTTCTAATAGTTAACTAAGTTAATATGACTTAGTTAGCTAATTTAATTTGAGTTAAGTGTCCAACTAGAGTCATTTAGAGTGTCACCTACAATTAGTAGTACTACTTGATTTTATTTTGAGTTGTAATTATTTAATTTAGTCTCACTCAGTTAAAGTCATTTAAACTAGTTCCAACTGATGGATGAATTAGTGGGAGGTCCATTAATGGGGTGATTCCTGCATTAGTGGGGTGTAACATGCAGTAGTGGGGTGTTTCCTCTCGAATAATGTGGTGTGTCCTAGAGTGTAGTGTGGTGTTGCATGTAGTGATCAACCAGTAAACTGAATATTCACTCATGCTTAACTCATTCATGTCAGATTAGAGAAAGACCCAATTGAGATTAGAGTTTAGGGACAATGTACTATCAGTTGTAAAATCATTCAAAAAAACTGATGGTGCATGCAATTAGAAGAAGTCCTATCGGGATTGTGCAATTCATAATTAAGTAGATGTAATGTAAGTAAGTAATGTAATATAAGTAATTTTTTCGACAATATATATATTTGTGTGTGTGATGTGTAGGTGTAATGTAAGCAAGTAATTTTGTCAACATCTTTTAATGTAAGGATATGTGTATGTGTGTGTGTGTGGAGAGGCGCTCTATAGCCCAATCTAGGGGTAGAATGTTTAACATATAACATTTATATGTCAGCTCGATGAAAAAATAATAAAAGTTTAAAAGTAATATAGAGTAGAGTATGGTGGGGATGTTGCAGTGTAAACATTTCAGTTTGGGCTCAATTAATAATAGAAAGTTAAAAGTAATAAAAATAATAAAATTCAATTTTTTATAATGTAATTTTGTTTTGCGGGGAAGCTTAGCACCGCTAACTCACTCTAACTCAAGTTAGAAATTATTCTTTTGGAAAATTTGTAAAAATAATTATAATTTACATTTGTTAATGCTAAATTTATAATACTTGCATAAATTTTGGTGGGTAGTAACCACTAGTAAGGCTACATTATAATTTGCATTAGTCAATGCTAAACTAATAATGATAAAAAAACACATGGATTATTAGAGTCCTACCTTAGTATGGACTAATAATGATAACATAACCATGTTTAAATTTAATTAATAAGCACATAAGAACTCAATACTTTTAATAAATTTATAATATAATATGTTTCTTAATTGTGAATATCCAACCCTACTTTATCACTGATATTATTAGCATTTAAATATTTTTTGTTACAATACCATAGGCCAATACCATGGCTTATCAATACCATGTGCCAAAAAACATAACTCATTTCATAATAAAAAATTAATCACAAAAGAGTGAAAAATTCTCCATCAATGATGGATGAGAGAGGGGGGGGGACGGGAGAGGGGTGGGGGGGGGAGAGAGAGGAAAGCAGGGGGTGGGATGGAGGGGGAGAAAGAGAGGGATGGAGATAGTGATAGAGGTGGAGGGTGGAGAGGAGAGAGATGATGGGGAGAATAGAGAGAGGGAGGTGCAATAAAGAGGGAGAGAGAAGAACGAAGAGAGAGAGGAATGAAGAGACAGAGAGGAGGGGAGGGAGAGGAGAGAGGGAGGGTGAGATAGATTGATTTGGAGGGGGAGAGAGAGGGAGGGAAGAAAAAATACATAGACAAATAGAGGTAGAGAGAGAGGGAGTGACAAGAGAGAGATGGAGGGAGATGGAGAGAGGAGAGGAGACAGGAAGAGGAGAGAGACAATGGGAGATAAAAGGAAGAGAGAGAGGGAGACATAGAGATGGAGGGGGGAGAGAGAGAAGGAGAGAGGGAGGGAGATAGTAATAGATTCGAGGGGTAGATGGAGAGAAAGAGATGGGGGGAGATAAAGGGTGGTGCGAGACAAATGTAGAGATATGTGGGGAGAGAGAGAGGTAGGTGGGAGAGAAATGGAGAGAGATGAAGGAAGAAAAAGAGGACTTGAGAGAAAGAAGGAGAGAGGGAATTAGAGAGTAGAGAGATAAGGAGTGATGGATCTAGCCTATCATATGTGTGTATATAAAAACTAGCCTAGATCCATCCTAACTCTATATATATCAAGCGTCAAGAGGGATAAAATCTCTTTTAACATTAAAATAGGATTGTATATGAAGATATTTGATCCCTCTTGATGCTTGGTAGATCAAGGATTAAGATGGATCTAGGGAGGCATATATATATATACAAGAGATGTGTAGGTGTAATGTAAGTAAGTAAGTAAGATGTAAAATATAAAATTTAATGACGAGATAGTGATTGAGTTAGAGGGTGGAGAGATAAAGAGTATAATGGTGGGAAAAGACATAGTGAGGTGGGAGAGAAAAGGAGAGAGAGAAATTGAGAGGGGACTTGAGAGAGAGAGAAGGAGAAAGAAAGGGGTAGAGATATGGATTTATAATGGGAGAGAGAGGGAGGGAAGAAGAAATGCATAGAGAGAAAGGTGGAGAGAGAGAGGGAGTGACAAGGATATATATAGAGAGAGGGAGAGAATGGGAAGAGAGATAAATAGAGGGGGAAGAGAGAGTGGGAGAGGAAGGGGGAGGGAGAGGGAGATAGACATATGTGGAGAGAGAGTGAGTATGTTTGGGGGGGATATAGAGAAATAAATAAGGAGATATGTAGGAAGATAGAGATGTATATGGATGGGAGAAAGATGGAATAAGAGAGAGATAGAAGGAGGGAGAGATAGATATATATGGATAGAGAGAGATGTGTGTTTCTAGATAAGAAAAGGACAAAGAAGGATATTATATATATATATTTATATATAATATATTATATAGAGAGAGGGAGATTGGAGAGAGAGAGAGAGAGAGAGATTGGGGGGAGAGTGCGAGATATAGTGTTATTCATTGAACTATATCCGTTGATTTCAATGTATATGTTGATTCCTAAAACTATTTGATTGATTACATTGGATGCATTGATTTCAGTGTATTTGTTGATTTCTAATTCTATTTGAATCCTTTCACTAAATGCATTGATTTTAGTGTAGATGTTGATTTATGATTTTATGTAGCTATATGTATGATGTACATTAATCTCAATGTAATTAGATTAATAATGTGCATTGATTTTAGTGTAAGTGATTTTTTTTTTATTGGTGACGTGCATTGGTGGAAGAGAGAGAAGGAGAAGAGAAATAGATAGAAGGGGAAGAGAGAGGGGGAGAGGAAGATGGAGGGAGAGAGGGAAGGAGGAAGAGATGGATAAATATGGAGAGAGAGAGCATATATGTTTATGGGGTGTCATCAAGAGAATATATATATTATATATATTTATATATATATAATAAAATTATTTATATTTATTATATATATATATATATATATATATCTTATATATATATAGATAGATGATATATTATATTATATATATAGAGAGAGCGAGAGAGAGAGAGTTATTCACTAAAATAGGTGCATTGATTTCAATGTAGATGTTGATTTCTAATTCTATTTGAATGCTTGCACTAGATGTATTGATTTCAATGTAGATATTGATTTCTGATTTGATTTATCTAGATGTATCATGTATATTAATTTCAAAGTAATTAGAGTAATTATGTGAATTGATTTCAGTGTAAGTAGAAAAATTTATTGATGACGTGCATTTCTTTCTAAATTACAATAATTCAACCATAAATAAAATACGTGAGTTTTCATCTTTAATAAATTTTCACTTACCTAAAATGTTTGATTCTTGAAACTATAAACTATTTTTAATTAATTACAATATTATTATTCCCATTTTTCCTCATTCAACATTGCTAGTTGCTTTGGATTCAAATGAGGTAATAGAAAACAACTATTTAAACTTATTTGGGGTTTAACACTCCATAAGTCACAAAGATTGATTTTGGAGAAAGCTGCTATTAATATTGAAGAGCAAGAGAAATAAGGCATAGAGTTTACTATAATAGATCAAATTAAATATTTGAATGGTTTACAATTTTAACTACCCATGATCCATATGAACAAATTGAAAAATTAACAATGTGACAATAAGAACAATAGAAGAAAACAATTTAAGATTGATCACAATGAAGAATATTTGTAATTTCCTACATTCTTATTATTCACATTTTCTATCATCCAGCATTGTTACATTGTCACTTTGCATTCAAATTTTTTATTTCATCATTCAAGTTATTAACAATCTCAATCATCACAACAAACTGAGGTAACTTAGAAAATTTAAAATTAAGATGACCATATTAATCTTTGATATATTTAGAATATTTAAAATCATCAGAATAATTACATGTTCAACAAATTTTCCTTGGTTGCACACGACTAAAAATAGCCTACATCCATCTTAAGCCAAGATCTATCGAGTGCCAAAAGGGATCAAATATCTTGATTTACAAAGTTGTCCTAAGTTTTGCACTAAAAAAAGAGGTTTTCACCTCAAAAGATTTGATCCCTCTTGATGCTTGATAGTTTTGGGGTTAAGATGGATCTAGGTTGGTTATATGATTTTAAAGATGGTATTTTGTACCCTTGTATTAATACTTATATCATAAAATGACAAGGAGATTTGATTTCGAAACATTATCCATACAATTTATACTTCTCAATCACAACAAACTATAATAAAATAAATTTATTATACTACTAATCCTTAATTACATCGAGAGGCAAGCTTATTTTAGAATACAACTTCCATAATTTTAATTTAATTATCAATAATTATTAGGTGGATGGTAAGGATTTAACCTCCATGGCATGTTCTAGAATATCATTAGTAGTATACACAAATCAAAGGTTGAAATTTATTTCCAAAATAGTTTTGTCACTTTTTCTCTATTAATTAAATTGATTAATTGAGCTGAGAGACTCATTCTATAACCCAGTGAGAGAGAGATTTGTAAGCATGTCTGTGTTCAACTTGGAGTTGACATGTGTCCTTATATATATACATATAGATATATATATGTGTGTGTGTGAAATAAAAAACAAAAGAGAATATACATGTTTGATTTTTTTAATTAAAAGTATTATAAAACATTAATAATCTCACTCTCAGTGGCCATAGTAAGGAGAAATGACAAAAATATTTTGCTCACTCTCAACCATAAATAAAATATTTCACCTAAGAAAAGCAAAATGAATATAGATGTTTAGTTTGTTTAAATGAAAGTATAATAAAAGATCAATAATCTCACTCGTAGTGTTTATAATAAGTAGAAATGGTCAGAATATTTCACTCTTGGATGTGGTTAAGATGGATCTATATTGGTTAATAAACATGTCATATGGACAAGTGTCATGTGAAATGAGTTATAGTTTTAATTTTTTTCGCACGTGTTATTGATAAGCCATGGTATTGAAACAATGTCTATTTACACAATAATAATTTCCATGGTATAGTGGGGTAAATCTTCGTAAATAGGAATCTTGTTCCATGTTTTTTAAAGGTATACAAGTTTAACCTGTATACTAATTCCTTTTATAATAATAATAATAAATGCATCAAGAGGTGCTCTTTAGCCTAGTATGGAAAAGATGTTGTAATGTCCTATCCTGTTACATGTTTTGACATAAAAATAAATAAAAATAAAAAGAAACAAAATTAATAATTATATTTATAATTAATATCAATTATAATTACTAATTAAACCAACCTAGATCCATCCTAATTACGATCTACCAAGGGCTAAGAGAGATCAAATATCTTTAGGTACAAAACTCTTTTAGAGTGAAAAGAGATTTGGTCCCTTGGTGCTTGGTAGATCGTAATTAAGATGGATCTAGGTGGGTTTAAAATAAAATTATAATTTAGTTAGTTTTATGATTTTTTAACGTCATGAGATGTATTATGAAGTTTTTGATTTGATGGCTATTATCTATTGTTGCCTATTGGCATATACCAACCATTTAACTTATAACATTGTGTTAGTTATGTTGTAGGCATGTCTATTTTTGAATAGGACTTTTGAGAATTTCAATTTAATTATTAAGTAGGGCATATGGATTTAATGTTAATAGAATATTCTAGAGTATTGTTAATAGTAGTCATAAACCAAAGGCTGAAATTTATCTAAAAAGTAGTCATGCCATTTTTGTTCTTTTAATTAAATTGATTGATTATAAAATAATGTCATATGAACATGCGATATATGAAAGTTGAGTTATGGTTTTTGGGGCATGTAATATTAGTAAGTATTAATATTAGCCCATAATATTGTAATAATTATTCCTTTCTAGGAAGAATCTCCATGGTAAATTGTAGGTAAATATTCATAGTTAAAAATATTATTTCATATTTTGACAATATCTCATGAAATAAATGTTTAGAGGTTTATCCATATTTATCCAGTTATTTTATCCATATAACTATCCTAGTTTATATAACTATCATAATTCGTTGATAGGCGTATATATTTTAACTTTAAGTAATTGGAAGTTTGTTGACTTTTTCTTTTCAATATTAATGAATGGTTGTAATTAAATTTAGGGCAAATATACCAAGTATATGCTTCATCTTAATGTTAAATCCATGACTTGGGAATTGGGGAGTGCTAACCATTTAAATGAAAATTAATTTAAAGCGAAATGGGTTTTAAATGATGATTTGTGTGTTGCATTCAACATGCATTCATTCGACAACTGCCCAACGGTTTCATTCTCTATGACTCGCGAGCCGCAACCTCGTCAGAGAAATTCCCCAGACATTTGGCAATACTTCTGAGCTAACAAATTTATATTTTTCAACAAACTGGTTCTTAGGTTTGATTCCCAATAGCTTCATAAAGATGGAAAATGTTGTATAGATACAACTTTACCAGAACATTTTATCAGGTCCCATTTTGGTGGGCATTGGCGGCTTGAAATCTTTAAAGAAGTTCGATGCGTCCATGAATATGTTGAATGGTTTGATCCTTGCTGGGTTAGGGAGAATGAATTTGGAATCCTTGAATCTATATCAAAACAAACTAGTTGGTTAAATACTTCCAGGCTTGGATTCCTCTATGAGCCTCACCGAGTTAAATCTCTACACGAATCGATTAATTAGTACTTTACTATTCACTCTAATATAGATTTATTGTTCATTGTTTTTAATGAAAAATTCCCTTATTATTAATGTAATTTGGGTAAGGGATTTTTTTTGTCAAAATTAGGGTTCATTTTGGGGTTCCTTTCTTGGTTCATTTTGATTCTTTTTGTTTCCAGTTATGGCTTTGGTCATATGTTATCGGTTTGTTTCTCTCTCTTTTTCTGTCAAGTTTTCTTAAATTTTAGTCTGAGAAGATGACTTCAACAAACGTTGAGTTCAAGTGCTTTGTTGGAGGGCTCGCATGATCCACTGATGACAGAAGCCTGCAAGAGGCTTTCAATACCTATGGCGAAGTCGTGGAATCCAAGGTATATCCATTTTTTGTGTATTAATCTCTCCAATTCGCATGGTTTGTCATTTTTCTTCATAATTAGGATTTATTTTTGTGGTTTTGAATATGATAGATTTAATCTTTAATTTGAGGGGTTTTGTCAAAATTAGGGTTTATGGTGGGCTAGTTGCAGGTGTTAATGATAATCGTTCAAAACGAGAAACTATTCTTTCAAGTTCGGGTGGAAATTCTTCTCAATTTTCCTTGGAGTATCAGTCATCAACCTCCAATTTTAGTTATTCTGCTAAAATAGTAGAACTATTTAATTTACCCAGTATATGGAAAACTTTCAAATTTATCCCGAAACCAAAAGGAATTAAATCCCCAGTTCACAACCTAATCACGTCCAAAATTTAAATTAAATCACATGCATCTTAACGGATGATCACCATCAGATCTAACTAATCTAATTGATTGGCTAGCACGTCACCCGCTCGCCAACTAGCTTGGCTGATCTCCACCGTTGATCAATCCCACTTGATCCAATGGCTATCGCTTAATCTCATGTGAAATATTGCATGATGCATAACAAGACGAGAGTGTGCGAGAAAAGTGGTTTTCCCATGCTATGTGTCAACCCCTCAGGTTAATCACGTGAATTTGCAAAATACCATTTACCACTTTGAGACTGCGCGAGATACTGTTTTCACCTACGAAGACCGCCCTTCTATTCTAATTAATGACTGTGCTTGTTGGCACACGATGACCATTAGATCTATTGGATCTGTTGATCGGACGATTCATATCTTCTCTTGGGTTTCTCACGAATTTGTCAGGGTTTCCTTGTTCCGCCAAGACTCAGCACTTCCACCAAGTTTAGTCTGTCTCTAAATTATATTATGTGATTTCAAATACATCCAGGTCGTTTCAATGCACAGTGAGTGAATATTTAGATGTGAAAACACAAGCTTTTATAAAATCTAATTCTAAAGGGATCAAACTGAAAGTCAACAAAACTCAGAAATATTTCGAAGGAAATTAAAACCTCCGGGATTTTACCATTCATGCATAGTATTCATGGAGATAGAGAGAGATTCCGAATTTTACATTCCCGTCCCCCTCAGACAAAATCCCATTCTACTAATTCAAAACTTACATAAATACCTATACATACAACAAGCAAATCCTAAATCAATTGATCGAATATGTTTAATCCTAGATAATATCTAATCAACGTGATATTCTCCTCAAGAATCTCAACTAAGCCTAAATACTTGAATTAATTAAAAGATAATTCAAATCCCTGCATTCTAGCCCAATTCCTATCTAGAAAGCTTTGTAAAGCGACAACTAAAGGATCCCACTCCTTTTCTTCTAAACTTTTCTTGTATTTTTGGAATAAAATTTGAAGTCTTTTATCTTCAAGCCTCATGGTCTGGCATCAGACTCCTAAGAACAAAATCTTTCATGGGCTCTTGTCCATGAGCTCTTCTACAAAACTGCCCAAGTTTTGCATCCTGGCATCTGTCATCTAGGTAGCATCAATAATTGGTTGATCCTTCCACTTGATCAAATACTGAAAATACTCCTCTCCTCTTGTCTTTTTAAACAATCTCTTATCTAAAATCTTTTCTGGCCACAATTCCTTTGCTGTAGGTAACTATTTTACCTAGTAAACCTCTTGTTCTTCTTTATCTTTTGTTGTATCATTTGCATTTCTATTTTCATACCTGCACAAATCAACGACATTAAAAATTGGAGATATTGCAATGTTATTGGGTAATTCAATTCATATGCATTTGCACAAAATTTTCTCAAGACTCTGCATGGTCCAATTTTCTTAAATTTTAACTTGTTATACTTCCCTTTTGGAAATATTTCCTTCCTCAGGTGTGCTAAAACCAAATCTCGAACCTCAAAATTAACTTCTCTCTTCTTCAAATCTGCTCTGCTCTTGTACTTTATGTTGCTATCCTGTAATTGTTGTTTTACCTGTTCATGTATTACTTGAATCTCTAAAGAAAAATATTGTCCTTTAGCACTTCTCATTTCAGCTTTTCCTAAGTCTCTTAATTTAGACACTCCTCTTGGGTTCATTCCATAAACTATATGCAATGTAATCTTCCCTGTATTCTTGTTAGGAGAATTATTATAAGCATATTTAGCCTATGCCAAAATTTTATCCGACTATTTTGGATGTTCACATGCAAGACTTCTCAGAAGATTACTCAAGCTTCTGTTTACAACTTCAGTCTATCCATCAGTCTGAGGATGATAAGCTGAAATGAAACTCAGTTTAGTATCAAGTTTCTTCCATAAGGTCCTCCAGAAATGACCAACAAATTTGGTGTCTCTGTCTAAAACAATGCTCTTAGGTATCCATGAAACCTTACAATCTCCTTAAAAAATAGATTCACAATTTGAGTAGCATCACTAGTTTTATAACATGGAATAAAATGTGCCATTTTAGAAAGTCTGTCAACCTCAAAATAAATTGATTCATTTCCTCTTTGAGTTTTTGGTCAACCCAAAACAAAATCCATACTTACCATATCCCAAGGTATATCTAGAATAGGTAATGGAACATACAAACCTGTGTTTTGGCTCCTTCCCTTTGCATAATAACGGACTTTACAATTTTTTACATACTTCTCCACTTCATATCTCATCTTCAACCAGAAATAAAACTGATTACACTGCTTATAAGTATTGTCTACACTAAAATGTCCTCCAACTCGACCACCATGATTCTCGTTGATTAAATATTCCCTCATAGAGAAATTTGGTATGCATCGCTGGTTTCTCTTAAACAACATTCCTTCTTGCAAGAAAAAATCTAGCCAGTTACTTCTGCCTAACAAAACATGGTTTTTACAAGCTTCAAATGCTTGTTTAAAATCTAAATCTTTCTCATATAATTCTTTAAGAAAATCAAAACCCAACACTTGAATTTGACTTTCTTGAACTAGGATACTTTTTTTGCTTAAGACACCTGCTACTTTGTTTGATTGGCCATTTATATGTTTTAATAAAAAAGTAAAACTTCGAAGATATTCTACCCTTTTACATGCTTCTGTCTAAGCTTCGGCTATTGCATAATGTACTACAATGAATGATTATTTAAATAAAGTATAAACTCCTTGGACATCAAGTAATGTCTCTGTTTTTTCAATGACTACACAATTGCAGAAAATTCCTTATCACAAGAAGAATATTTCTTCTTTGATTCTGTTATCACTAAATAAATTTCAAAGAAAAGGGTAAGAGATCAGAAATCTTCATCAAATTCAAGCGAGGCAGCTCCTCAATTAAGCAAGGCATTTCCTTCCAGGTTGATTTATCTAAAGTGATTTCAAAGGAGAAAATGTCCAAAGAAAGGGAGATATCATAAGAGTTGAAATAGGACTTAGCCCTAGGGCTAAGGAAACATCATCACAGCTGCATAAAAGTGACAGAGGTAAGGCAGTCATCCATCAACAGGAGGAATGTAGTTTTGAAGAGTTGAAGAGAAAGTTGAATTTGGAAAATCTTGAAATTGCCAAACAAAAAATAACCTCAAGAAAACATCTAACCAAAGAATCTCATTTCAATAAAATGGCGGCTCTATGGTCAGTTGTCATGCTCAATACTTCACCTGCAATAAAGGAAATCCCATAGCATGTAAGGCTAAATCATAATTTTGATAGATTGCCTTCTGAAGTTTACTTTAAAAGGATGGTGTCTATGTTTGTAGTTTTGAACAACCTCATGGTATATGGGAAAGTCATTTCAAAACAAAGGAAATATCAGTAAAGTCAAAGTTTTGGTCTTAAACTGTGGTTTTTGTAATTACACAGCAGTTTCGTAGCATGCTACGAAACTGCTATAGGTGATGCCTAATGCACAACACTTTCGTAGCGCGCTACAAAACTGCTATAGCTGCATATTATGACTTGATGGGCCGGTTTTTGAGAGACAAAGGGGAAATATTTTCAAATGGGAACCTCTACAAAGGATAATTTACAAAGTTTCAACATTAAGCAATGGAAAAACAAGTAGAAGAAGGACATCTTTGAACTCTAAGCTATATCTATAAAGGTGATCATTATTTCATAGCTTGTTTTTACCAGTCGACTTCTAGAAGCGTTTCTGAGCAGTTGAAACCTCCTCTCTAAAACGTGAAAGAGGTTTTTATTCCTAAGATAAAGAAGTACAAAAACCTCTTCCACTTTCTTCAAATCCATTATGATCTGGGAGAAATGAAAGACAAAACTTGCGCTACGAAACTGTTGTAGGTGCAGTTTTTCACAAGCATATTTTTACACCTGTTTTTCAAAGACTCATTCTAGGCGGTAGGAAAAATGTTTCAGAAAAACAAGAGAGGTTTTTGTTTAGCATGGATTGGTTCACAAAATACTTCTTCATTTTTTCCAAATGCATTTTTTATGAGAAGTTATGAACTCTGTGCCAAGACCTATTTTTCAGCCAGAACAGAGCAAGGGACAGTGTCCTAGTTTCTAGGAACATCAAAAGGATGAGTCATCAAGGGCCAGCTGGAAGGTTATGAGCACCATAAAATTCGAATTCATGGAGTTTTAGGTGTCAAATAATGCTTTAAATTTTTAGATAAGGTTGTTTCAATCATAATAAGGAGTTACACTCCTAGTTGTATTAGGTCTCTAGGACTCCTAGTTAGTTGTCCTTTGTATTAAATAGTTAGTTTGAAGTGTCAATAGGTGTCAAATTAGGAGGAATTCAAATTCCCCTCATGCTGGAGGAAGGAATCTACATGAACTCTATATATGGGAGAAGAACTAATGTATTAATGGTTGGAAGTTTATGTAAAAAAGCTCTGTTGACAAGCTTATGTAAAGACTCTGTTTATTTTGATAATATAGTGAATGCTTTTAGCTGCTCAAGAATCATAGTGACTTCAATGTATGAATTCCTCCTGTTTCCTTTATGTTGTTTACAGTTTGATGGGTACTTGATTACTTAGAAATCACATGCTGTGTTCTAATTTCCTTCATGTACTCATATACTGTCCCTTTGTGTCTATTGTACTTTATGTATATTGAAGTCTAAATGCCTTGATTTCATTGCAAAGCCAATTCACTATTAATGCTGAGTAACATATGACTCCATGAGCCCAATGGATGCTTGTTAATTTAGATTTTATCAACCTCATTCCTATTTGTTTCATAGAAGAGTTAGCCATCTCAATCACAATTGCAAATCTTAAACCCTTTGAGAGAGCCATCTCAGGCTAAGGAGGCTAAGCCTTAGCAAAAAGATTGGTCTAAAATAGTTACTTGAAGTCTTCCTGGTCTGCAGCCTTCTAGGGCCTAATTTTGAGATAACATTTTGGTGCGTCTACCGGGAGCCTGAAGTTTATTCATTCCCGAAATTAAGATGCTGAACTTCTGAAGGTAGCAGGAGCTTAGACATCATTTTGAGGCTGCAAAACTACCTTGGCGACTCCACAAATCAAATAGCAAATTGGAAGGTGACTCCACACATCAAATAACAAATTCGAAGCTCAGTAGCTTGATGAAGTTTCAAGATGAGTTCCACTGCAAGAATGAATGCCAGGTATGCTCCTATGAATCGGTCTCATATCCCTGGTTTTCCAAATCCTATGCCAAAGGTTGATTGGTTAGAGGATCTTCCAATATTAAAAGTGAAAAGAAAGACAATGATGCTCTTCATTTGGTTAGGTTCCATATACATGTACGCAGTCTTAAGGTTCAGTTCCCTGAAGATTGTCTCATGAAGATGTTTATGACCACTTTAGAAGGAAAAGCATGGTCTTGGTATAAAATTTTGGAAAATGGTTCAATATATTCGCTTGCTAGTTTTCATGATGAATTCTATGAGATGCATAAAGAATGCCATCCTTCCTTATTGTTGCTCAAAGATTGTTGTAGACATTCTTTAAGTCTTATTTAGTACTTGGAGGATTGTTATGATGATGATGAATTTATGGATGAAGAAATTTTAGAGGCTCTTCATAACAATGCATTTCAACACCAAGAAGAAAGTATAACATCTCATGAAATGCAACATGAAAATCAGCAGGGGCTTACTTATGAAAACCATGTTCAATCCTTTGATATTGATGTAGAGGTGCAACAGTCCTCTCAATCTTCGAATCATAAAGAGTATGAAATTGATTGCAAACCCCATGAAGAAGTACTGGAAGATATCTTTTATAATCTTCAGGCAGAGGAAAAGGTCATTCAATTTCGTGATTCCTTGCAGCAACTTACATCAATGAATGATCATAATAAGGAGGAAAATTACATTGTTTGTGGGAATCATTCAGAAAAGCAGTTGGATAGCATATCAAATAAATCGTGTGTGGTTGAGGATCAGTTGTCTAAAGAGATGGAATGTTATGATGATTATCAAAATAACCATGTTCTCTTTGACCCTATAAATGAATACATGGAAAAGTTTTGCACATCAGTATTTCAATTTCATTTTCATTATGAAGATCATATACATTATAAGTTGATTTGGTCATCTCACTATCATGGTTATTTTGAGGTTGAATGCAGTCAAGAGCCTCCAATATCAGAAAGGACAATTAATTGGCTTTATTGGAAATATCATGTTGCTTGAGCTACAAGTGGAGCTTGCAGCTGATAGGGTAGGTAGGTAGGAAAATGCAAATAAGCTCAACGTTGACTGAGCAATTTTTTTTTTTAGTAGATATAGACTTCTCTCTCCTACAGTGATCATCAAGCTCAAGCCCGAGGTGAAGACCCAAGAAGCTTGAAGGGGATGCTTGTCAAGAAAATTTTCGTTTGTCATAAAAGGATAAAGCACTAGACCTGTGAGTTCCTAGTGTACTACAGGAGCACACTATGATAATCAAGCTCAAGCCCGAGGTGAAGGCCCAAGAAGCTTGAAAGGGATGCTTGTCAAGAAAATTTTCGTTTGTCATAAAAGGATAAAGCACTGGACCTGCGAGTTCTTAGTGTACTATAGGAACACACTATCCCAAGTGGAGCCACTGTTATCACTAAAAAAATTTCAAATAAAAGGGTAAAAGATCATAAATCTTCATCAAATTCAAGCGGGGCAGCTCCTCAATTAAGCAAGGCATTTCCTTCCAGGTTTATTTATCTAAAGTGATTTCAAAGGAGAAAATGTCCAAAGAAAGGGAGATATCATAAGAGATGAAATAGGACTTAGCCCTAGGGCTAAGGAAACATCATCACAGATGCATAAAAGTGACAGAGGTAAGGCAGTCATCCCTCAACAGGAGGAATGTAGTTTTGAAGAGTTGAAGAGAAAGTTGAATTTGGAAAATCTTGAAATTGCCAAATGAAAAATAACCTCAAGGAAACATGTAACCAAAGATCTCATTTCAATAAAATGGAGGCTCTATGGTCAGTTGTCATGCTCAATACTTCACCTGCAATAAAGGAAATCCCATAGCAAGTAAGGCTAAATAATAATTTTGATAGATTGCCTTTTGAAGTTTACTTTAAAAGGATGGTGTCTATGTTTGTAGTTTTGAACAACCTCATGGTATATGGGAAAGTCATTTCAAAACAAAGGAAATATCAAGAAAGTTAATTTTTTGGTCTTAAACTGTGGTTTTTGTAATTACACAGTAGTTTCGTAGCGCACTACGAAACTACTGTAGGTGATGCCTAATGCACAACAGTTTCTTAGCGTGCTACGAAACTGCTGTAGCTGCATATTATGACCTAATGGGCTGGTTTTTGAGAGACAAAGGGGAAATATTTTCAAATGGGAACCTCCGCAAAGGATCATTTACAAAGTTCCAACATTCAGCAATGGAAAAACAAGTAGAAGAAGGACATCTTTGAACTCTAAGCTATATTTATAAAGTGATCATTATTTCATAGCTTGTTTTTACCAGACGACTTATAGGAGAGTTTTTGAGAAGTTGCAACCTCCTCTCTGAAAAGTGAAATAGGTTTTCATTCCTAAGATACTGAAGTACAAAAACCTCTTCCACTTTCTTCAAATCCATTATGATATGGGAGAAATGAAAGACCAAACTTGCGCTACGGAATTGCTGTAGGTGCCGTTTTTTACAAGCATATTTTTACACCTGTTTTGCAAAGACTCATTCTGGGTGGTAGGAAAAATGTTTCAAACAACCAAGAGAGGCTTTTGTTCAGCATGGATTGGTTCACAAAATGTTCCTTCCATTTTTTCAAATACATTTTTTATGAGAAGTTATGAGCTCTGTCCCAAGACCTATTTTTCAGCTAGAATAGAGCAAGGGACAATGTCCTAGTTTCTAGGAACATTAAAAGGATGAGTCATCAAGGGCTAGCTGGAAGGTTATGAGCACCATCAAATTCGACTTCATGGAATTTTATGTGTCAAAGAATGCTTTAAATGTTTATATAAAGTTATTTCAATCATAATAAGGAGTTACACTCCTAGTTGTATTAGGTCTCTAGGACTCCTAGTTAGCTGTCCTTTGTATTAAATAGTTAGTTTGAAGTGTCAATAGGTGTCAAATCAAGAGGAATTCAAATTCCCCTCATGCTGGAGGAAGGAATCTACATGAACCCTATATATGGGAGAAGAACTAATGTATTAATGGTTGGAAGTTTATGTAAAAAAGCTCTGTTGACAAGCTTATGCAAAGGCTCTCTTTATTTTAATAATACAATGAATGGTTTGAGCTACTCAAGAATCATAGTGACTTCAATGTATGAGTTCCTCTTGTTGTCTTTCATGTTGTTTACAGTTTTATGGGTACTTGATTACTTAGAAATCACATGTTGTGTTCTAATTTCCTTCATGTACTCATATACTGTCCCTTTGTGTCTGCTGTACTTTATGTATATTGAAGTCTGAATGCCTTGATTTCATTGCAAAGCCAATTCACTGTTAATGCTGAGTAACGTATGACTCCATGAGCCCAATGGATGCTTGTTAATTTAGATTTTATTAGCCTCATTCCTATTTGTTTCATAGAAGAGTTAACGATCTCAATCACAATTGCAAATCTTAAACCCTTTGAGAGAGCCATCTTAGGCTAAGGAGGCTAAGACTTAGCTAAAAGATTGGTCTGAAACAGTTACTTGAAGTCTTCCTGGTTTGCAGCCTTCCAGGGCCTGATTTTGAGATAACAGATTCATTCATTTTTTGCACTAAAATAAGCTACAGGTTTGTCCTCCTAACTTAAAACACTGCCAAGGGCTTCTCCACTAGCATCTTATTTCACTTTAAAGGGTTTACTAAAATTAGTAAAAATTAAAATAACGCTTTTAGTGATATTTCTTTTCAACAGTTGGAAGTTATTTTCTACGTATACAGTCCATTTAAATGGTTTTTCATCCTTCTTTATAGCATCAATAATAGAAGCATCCATCTTACTAAAATTTCTTATGAATTTTCTAAAAAAACTAGCAAGACCATGAAAACTTCTTACCTCAAAAACACTTTTCGATGAAGGCCACTCTATGATTGCCTTTATATTCTCTGGATCCAACTTTAATCCATCAGCAAAAACAACAAAGCCCAAATATACCAACTATTCCTTCATGAAT
Source organism: Pinus taeda (assembly GCA_000404065.3). Classification (NCBI taxonomy): domain Eukaryota; kingdom Viridiplantae; phylum Streptophyta; class Pinopsida; order Pinales; family Pinaceae; genus Pinus; species Pinus taeda. Next base: position 222,931 of record APFE030534886.1, on the reverse strand, counting down.
GAACATTTCTTTAAATTTAGCAGTAACTTTTCTTGTTGCAGATTTTGTAAGACATAGTTCATATGTCTCATATGTTCCTTTTTAGATCTGTTGTAAACTAATATATCATCCATAGATACTATTACAAATTTACCAATAAATTCTTTCAACACTTCGTTCATAAGCCTCATAAATGTACTAGGAGCATTTGATAATATGAAAGGCATTACCATCCATTCATACAATCCTTCATTTGTTTTAAAAGCAGTTTTCCATTTATTTCCTTCTCTAATAATTATTTGATGATACCCACTTTCTAAATCTAGCTTTGTAAAATACCTCGCTCCACTAAAACAATCCATCAAATCTTCAATTTTAGGTAAGGAAATCTATACCTGAATGTTATTTTGTTGATTGCTCTTAAATCAGTGCACATTCTCCAGCCTCCATATTTCTTTGGACTCAACATTGTTGGCACTACACAAGGACTCAAACTCTCTCTAATCAATCCTTTATCTAACAATTCTTGAACCTGTTTTCTGATTTCTTCATTTTCTGTGGGAATCATCCTGTAAATTGCTTTATTTAGCACATTCGCCCCTAGAGTCAAATCTATATGATGATTGATTTTTCTAATGGGTGGTAACTCATTAGGCAAATCATCTACAATGACATCAAAATAATTTTCCATCATCTCTTGAATTTCAATTAGAAAATAATTTTTTTTGGTAGAAGTAGTTAGTACCTTGAGTTGGCAAATCAATGCGAAATTTGCGTCATTCTCTTCAATATTCTGCAAGTATTCTTTTACACTCAGTAATAGAGTCATTGGATTAGATTTGCTTGATACATCCTCTTCTTCCATAGGCAACAATGTATGATTAATACCATCCTCACCAAATTTGTATGTGTTCTTTTTCCCATCATGCATAGCTCCTTTGTCATACTACCAAGGTCTTCCCAGAAATACGTGACACACATCCATAGGCATCACATCACACAAAATTTTGTCTTTGTATATGGCCAAATGCAACTCCACTTCACACTATTCATTCACTAACAACTGATGTCCTTTTTGAAGACATGACACCTTATAAGGTGTTGGATGTTTCTTTGTCTTTAATTTCAACTTTTCCACCACTTTTGTAGAGACCAAATTATTAGTGCTGCCACTATCAATTATTATTTGATATCATTTTCCTTGAAAATTGCACACAATCTTGAACAAAGTATTTCTCTACGTTGGTTCAACAACTTCCTTTGTTGGCTTTACAAAAACTTTGTTAACTACCAAGGATTCCCCTTTCTCTGGTACATTTTCTTCTTCTAGCAACTTTGCTGCTTCCTCTTTAGCCTGAGCAACAATTACATTTCTCTGATTTTTCCCTACATTTTCTGGGCACTCATATGCTCTATGTCCCACTTTGTTACATTTGTAACATCTGATTTTTCTTCCTCTGCCTCTACTTCTTCTTCCTCTAGAAAAAATCCTTCTTCCACTTGCATCACATTTTGTGGGTGTATGCTGATTCAAGTTGTTGCTAGCTCCATCTCTAGGTGTTGCGATCTTCCTCTACCACCTTGACTTCCTCTTCCTACGAAAGTAACTCTGCTTCTAGAAAATTGCTTCCTTATGAGTTTTTCTTCAGCCTTCAATGCCATTTGATAATTCTCTTCTACTATTTTAGGGAACAACACACTTATCTCATCTTGGATCTCCATTTTGAGACCATTTATATATCTTGCAACTTTCTCATTTGTATCTTAAATTTTTCCATCTCCTATGCTCATTTTGTAAAACTCCTCTATGTATTCTTTAACTCTCAAAGACCTCTGTTTAATATTTTGCATCTGTCTAAATAATGATTGTTGATAATCACTTGGAAAAAACTTACCTCTCAACTTTGTCATCATCCTGTTCCAATTTTTAATTGGTTGTTTACCAAGTGTCCTTCTTTTTGCCTACACTCCATCCCACCAAAGTGCTGCATGTCCTTTCAATTTTGTGATAGAAAATTTCACTCTCTTTCCTTCTTTCATTTCTTCATAATCAAATAATTCATCCATGTTATTAATCTAGTCTATCAACTCTTTAGGGTTTAAACCTCTTGTATAAACTGAAACCTCAAGTCTAGGTTTAGAGGTGGATCCCAACATTGATTTAGAGAATCTCATTTCAGGAGTAACTTTTGGAGGTTCCTCTTCTTTCGCAACTTCGACTTCAGGCTCACTGATACCTCCAACACCTGCATCTCTTTGATTTCCCATTTCCACTTATTCTAATCTAGCTTGCACCTATTTCATAGCTTCCAACACTTCGGTGTTTGCAATTGGTATTCCTCTTCTTTGACCACCACCATGTCTTCCTCCAAATCTGAAAGCGATGTTGGATTTCTTTTTTTGATCTTTAAGATCTTTCTCAGTGTCAATAGGCTTCTTTGATACCACTAATGGTGGGCTAGTTTCAGGTGTTAAGGATAATCGTTCAAAACGAGAGACTATTCTTTCAAGTTCAGGTGGAACTTCTTCTCAGTTTTCCTTTGGAGTATCAATCATCAACCTCCAATTTTAGTTATTCTTCTAAAATAGCAGAACTATTCAATTTACCCAGTATATGGAAAACCTTCAAATTTACCCTAGAACCAAAAGGAATTAAAACCCCAGTTCATAACCTTATCACGTCCGAAATTTAAATTAACTCACCTGCATCTTCTAATGTGATCACCATTAGATCTAACCCATCTAATTGAATCACTATCATGCAACCTGCTCGCCAACTAGCTTGGCTGATCTCCACCATCGATCAATCCTACTTGATCCAATGACTATCATGTAATCTTGCGTGAAATCTTGCACGATGCATAGCAAGTTGAGAGCGTGTGAGAAAAGTGGTTTTCATGTGCTACGTGTCAACCCCTTAGGTTAATCTCGTGAATTTGCAAAATACCATTTACCACTTTGAGACTGCATGAGATACTACTTTCACCTATGAAGACAACTCTTCTATTCTGATTAATGTCAGGGCTTGATGGCATGCGATGACCATTAGATCAATTGGATTTTTTGATCAAACGATTCAGATCTTCTCCTGGGTTTCTCATGAATTTGTCAAGGTTTCCTCATTCTGCCAAGGCTTATCACTTCCACCAAGTTTTTTCTGTCTCTAAATTATATTTTGTGATTTTGAATAAATCCAAGTTGTTTCAATGCAAAGTGAGTGAAGATTTAGATGCGACAACACAAGATTACATAAAATCTAATTCTAAAGGGCTCAAACTGGAAATCAACAAAACTTAGAAATATTTCGAAGTAAATTAAAACCTCCGGGATTTTACCATTCATGCACAGTATTCATGGAGATAGAGAGATTCCAAATTTTACATTCCAATTGTTCTCAGCCAAAATCCCCTTTTACTAATTCAAAATTTACATAAATACCTGTACAGGCAACAATCAGATCCTAAATCAATGGATCAAATCTGCTTAATCGTAGATAATATCTAATCTGCATGATATTCTCCTCAAGAATCTCAACTAAGCCTAAATACTTGAATTAGTTATAAGATAATTCAAATCCCTGAATTCTAGCTCAAATCCTATCTAGAAAGCTTTGTAATGTGATAGCTAAAGGATCCCACTCCTTTCCTTGTAAACTTTTTTTGTATTTTTGGAATAAAATTCAAAGTGTTTTGTCTTCAAGCCTCATGCTTTGGCATTAGAATCTTGAGGAAAAAATTCTTCATGGGCTTCTATCCATGAGCTATTCTACACAACTATCCAACTTGTTGAGCATGGCATATGTCATCTAGGTAGGATCAACAATTGGTTGATCCTTCCACTTGATCAAACACTGAAAATACTCTTGTCCTCTTGCCTTTGTAAACAATATCTTATTTAAAATGTTTTCTGGCTTCAATTCCTTGCCTGTAGGTAACTGTTTTACCCATTCAACCTCTTGTTCTTCTTTATCTTTTGTTGTATCTTCTGCATTTCTATTTTCATACCTGTACAAATCAACAACATTGAAAATTGGAGATATTCCAATGTCAGGGGATAATTCAATTTCATATGCATTTGCAGAAAATTTCCTAAAGACTCTGCATGATCCAATTTTCTTCAATTTTAACTTGTTATACTCCCTTTTTGGAAATATTTCCTTCCTTGGGTGTGATAAAAATAAATCTCCAACCTCAAAATTAACTTTATCTTCTTCAAATCTACTCTGCTCTTGTACTTTATGTTGCTATCCTATAATTGTTGTTTTACCTGTTCATGTATTATTTGAATCTGTGAAGCAAAATATTCTCCTTTAGCACTTCCCATTTCAGCTTTTCACAAGTCTCTTAATTCAGACACTCCTCTTGGGTGCATTCCATAAACTATATGGAATGGAATCTACCCTATATTCCTGTTAGGAGAATCATTATAAGCATATTGAGCCTGTGCCAAAATTTGATCCCACTGTTTTGGATGTTCTCCTGTATGACTTATCAGAAGATTACCCAAGCTTCTGTTTACAATTTCAGTCTGTCCATCAGTCTGAGGATGATAAGTTGAACTGAAACTCATATTAGTATCAAGTTTATTCCATAAGGTCCTCCAGCAATGACCAACAAATCTAGTGTCTCTGTCTGAAACAAAGCTCTTAGGTATCCCGTGCAAACTTACAATCTCCTTAAAATAGATTAATAATGCGAGTAGCATCACTGGTTTTATAACATGGAATAAAATGTGCCATTTTAGAAAATCTGTCAACCTCAAAATAAATTGAATCATTTCCTCTTTGAGATTTTGGTAAACCCAAAATATAATCCATACTTACCATATCCCAAGGTCTATCTGGAATAGGTAATGGAACATACAAACATGTGTTTTGGCTCCTTCCCTTTGCATACTAACGGACTTTACAATTTTTTACATACTTCTCCACTTCATATCTCATCTTCAACCAAAAATAAAACTGATTGCACTGCTTATAAGTATTGTCTGCACTAAAATGCCCTCCAACTCCACCACCATGATTCTCCTTGATTAAATTTTCCCTCATAGAGAAACTTGGTATGCACAACTGATTTCTTTTAAACAACAATCCTTCTTGCAAGAAAAAATCCAGCCACTTACTTCTGCCTAACAAAACATGATTTTTACAAGCTTCAAATGCTTGTTTAAAATCTAAATCTTTCTCATATAATTCTTTAAGAAAATCAAAACCCAACACTTGAATTTGACTTTCTTGAACTAGGATACTTTTTCTGCTTAAGACATCCGCTACTTTGTTTGATTGGCCATTTTTATGTTTTAATACAAAATTAAAACTTTGAAGATATTCTACCCGTTTTGAATGCTTCTGACTATGCTTTGGCTATTGCATAATTTACTGCAATGCATGCTTGTCTGAACAAAGTATAAACTCCTTAGACATCAAGTAATCTCTCCATTTTTCAATGATTGCACAACTGTAGAAAATTCCTTATCATAAGAAGAATATCTCTTCTTTGATTCATTCAATTTTTCACTGAAATAAGCTAGAGGCTTGTCCTCCTGACTTAAAACACTGCCAATGGCTTCTCCACTAGCATCACATTTCACTTGAAAAGGTTTACTAAAATCAGGAAAAATTAAAATATCGTTTTTAGTGATCTTTCTTTTTAACAGTTGGAAGTTATTTTCTACATCTACAATCCATTTAAATGGTTGTTTATCCTTCTTTATAGTGTCAATAATACAATCATTGATCTTACTAAAATTCCTTATGAATTTTCTATAAAAACTAGCAAGATCATGAAAACTTCTTACCTCAAAAACACTTTTTGGTGAAGGCCACTCTATGATTGGCTTTATCTTCTCTGGATCCATCTTTAATCCATCAACAGAAATGATAAAGCCCAAGTATACCAACTCTTCCTTCATGAATGAATATTTCCTTAAATTTAGCAATAACTTTTCTTGTTGCAGCTTCTATAAGACATAATTCAGATGTCTCATATGTTCCTCTTTAGATCTATTGTAAACTAATATATCATCGAGATATACTATTACAAATTTACCAATAAATTCTTTCAGCACTTCATTCATAAGCCTCATAAATTTACTAGGAGCATTTGATAACCCAAAGGGCATTACCATGAATTCATATAGTCCTTCATTTGTTTTAAAAGCAGTTTTCCATTCATCTCCTTCTCTAATCCTTATTTGTTGATACCCACTTTTTAAATCCAGCTTAGTAAAATACCTCGCTCCACTTAAGAGATCCATCAAATCCTCAATTCTAGGTAAAGGAAATCTATACATGAATGTTATTTTGTTGATTTCTCTTGAGCCAGTGCACATTCTCTAGCTTCCATATTTCTTTGGACTCAACACTGTTGGCACTACACAAGGACTCAAACTCTCTCTAATCAGTCCTTTATCTAACAATCCCGGAACTTGTTTTCTGATTTCTTCATTTTCTGTGGGAGTCATCCTATACGCTGCTTTATTTGGTAGATTTTCCCCTGGAATCAAATCTCTATGATGACTGATTTTTCTAATGTGTGGCAACTCATTAGGAAAATAATCTATAATGATATCAAAATAATTTTCCAGCATCTCTTGAATTTCAATTGGCATAAAATTTTTTGGTAGAACTAGTTATTACCTTGGGTTTGCAAATCAATGCAAAATTTATCTCATTCTCTTCAATATGCTACAAGTATTCTTTTACACTCAGCAATAGATTATTTGGATCAAATTTTCTTGATACATCCTCTTCTTCCATAGGCATAAATGTATGATTAATACCATCTTTACCAAATTTGTATGTGTTCTTTTTCCCATCATGCATAGCTCCTCTTTCATACTGCCAAGGTCTTCCCAGTAATATTTGACACACATCCATAGGCATCACATCACACAAAATTTTGTCTTTGTATATGCCCAAATGCAACTCCACTTCACACTATTCATTCACTAACAACTGATGTCCTTTTTGAAGTCATGACACCTTATAAGGTATTGGATGTTTCTTTGTCTTTAATTTCAACTTTTTCACCAATTCTGTAGAGACCAAATTATCGGTGCTACCACTATCAATTACCATTTGACAGCCTTTTACTTGAACCTTGCACACAGTCCCGAACAAAGTCTTTCTCTACACTGGTTCAACAACTTCCTTTTCTGGCATTAACAAAACTTTGTTAACTACCAAGCTTTCTTTGGTACATTTTCTGCTTTTGTGCAACAATTACATTTATTTGATTTGTACCTATGTTTTCTGGGCACTCATAGGCTCTGCGTCCCACCTTGTTACATCTGTAACATCTAATTTCTCTTCCTCTACCTTTGCTTCCTCTTCCTTTGGACAAACTCCTTCTGCCACTTGCATCACCTTTTGTGGGTGTATGCTGATTCGATCTGCTGCTAGCTCCATTTCTAGGTGTTGTAGATCTTCCTCTACCACATTGACTTCCTCTTCCTTGGAAAGAAACTCTACTTCTGGCAAATTGCTTCCTCATGAATTTTTGACCAGCGTTCAATACCATCCGATAAGCCTCTTCTACTGTTTCAGGGAATATCACACCTATATAATCTTCGATCTCCATTCTGAGACCATTAATATATCTTGAAACCTTCTCATTTGTATCTTGAATTTGTCTAGCTCTTATGCTCACTTTTCAAAATTCCTCTGTATATTCTTTCACTGTCAAAGACCTCTGTCTAAGATTCTACATCTGTTTATTAATGACTGTTGATAATCACTTGGCAAAAACTTACCTCTCAACTTTGACACCATCCTGTTCCAATTTTTAATTTGCTTTTTACCAAGTCTCCTTCTTTTTGCCTGCACTCCATCCCATCAAAGTGTTGCATGTCCTTTCAATTTTGTGACAGAAAATTTCACTCTCTTTCCTTCTTCCATTTCTTCATAATCAAAGAATTTATCCATGTCATTAATCTAGTCTATCAAGTCCTCAGGGTTTAAACCTCCTATATAAACTGAAACCTCAACTCTGGGTTTAGAGGTGGATCCCAACATTGATTTAGAGAATCTCATTTCAGGAGTAACTTCTGCAGCTTCAACTTCAGGCTCACTGACATCTCCAACACCTGCGTCTCTTTCATTTCCCATTTCCAATGCTTCTAATCTAGCATGCATCTGTTGCATAACTTCCAACACTTTAGCATTTGCAACTGGTCTTTCTCTTCTCTGACCACCATTATGTCTTCCTCCAACTCTGGAAGACATGTTGGATTTCTTTTTCTGATCTTTGAGATCCTGCTTAATGTCAATAGGCTTCTTTGATACTGCTAATGGTGGGTTAATTGTAGGTGTTAAGGACAATCATTCAAAATGAGAAACTATTCTTTCAAGTTTGGGTGGAACTTCTTCTCATTTTTCATTTGGAGTATCAGTCATCAACCACCAATTTTAGTTATTCTGCTAAAATAGCAGAACTATTTAATTTACCGAGTACATGGAAAACCTTCAAATTTACCCCAAAACCAAAAGGAATTAAAACCCTAGTTCATAACCTTATCGCGTATGAAATTTAAATTAACCCACCTGCATCTTTGAACATGATCACCATCAGATTTGACCTATCTAATCAAAGGGCTATCGCATCACCCGCTTTCTAACTAGCTTGGTGAATATCCACTGTCGATCAATAGTGCTTGATCCAACGACTTTTGCGTAATCTCACTTGAAATCGTGCATGACGCATAACAAGTTGAGAGTGCATGAGAAAAGTGGTTTTCCCGTGCTACATGTCAACCCCTTAGGTTAATCGCATGAATTTGAAAAATACTATTTACCACTTTGTGACCGCTCGAGATATTGCTTTCACCTAAGAAGACCACTCCTTTATTCTGATTAATGTATGCGCTTGTTGGCATGCAGTGACCATTAGATATATTGGATCTATCGATCGGACAATTCAGATCTTCTCTTGGGTTTCTCACGAATTTTTCAGGGTTTCCTCATTCCGCCAAGAATTAGCACTTCCACCAATTTTAGTCTGTCTCTAAATTATATTATGTGATTTCAAATACATCTAGGTTGTTTCATTGCATAATGAGTGAAGATTTAGATGCGACAACACAAGATTATATAAAATTTAATTCTAAAGGTCTCAAAATGGATGCATCTTTTTCATATTTTCAAAAGAGTTGAAAATGGTTCTGCCTTAATCATGAATATACGTAAATCTAAGCTATATTTTGACATGGGTGATATGGAAGATATCAACTATATTAAGAATCTGTTTGGGTTTGAGGTGACCCAAATGACGAATGGTATACAATATCTCAGCTACCATATAAAACCAAATTGTTATAGAAACAAAGACTAGCAATGATTGGTTGATAAGTTCTTCAAGAGAATTTTTGGCTTGGAATTCCGTTGTTTATCCATGGGTGGTCATGTGACTCTGACAAAGGCATTGTTAATTCAATTGGAAATTTATTGGGCTCACTTATTTCACATCCAATTGGATACTATAAAAAACATACACAAAATTATGACAAATTTTATTTGTGCTGGTTGTAACTAAAAGAAAAAATATCACCTTACTAAATTTTGCCATATTGCCTGCTCAAAGATGAGAGGGGGATGGGGTATCATGAACCTTAAATTTTTTGGCAAAACATTATTAGTGAAATATTTGTGGTGGGCTGTCTTCAGATCTAGTGTATGGAGTAGGGTGATCCACCAAAAATATATGAAGAGTAAAAGTTTCACTTGCTGGTTTCGTAAAAATTCCATTGGTATTTCAGGTGGATCAACTATATGGAGAAGCTTTCAAAAAGTGGGAAAATTTTTCCTCAATCATATCAAGTGGACAATGGGATCTGGACACTCTAGGATTATTGGCCTTGATCAGATATATGGAACAAATGAGGTATGTCATTTCTCTAAACCATTGCCCTTGGCCCTTCTTATAAAAGGCTATCTTTCTAGAATCAATTGATTCAAACATGGAGTGAACACATTCCTTTATGGAACTCTCTATTATAGATGGAGTTGATAGGACAAATGTCAGATGAATGGTTGTTCATTATTGATGGTTTAAAAGTTGTTGGGATTTGTAGGGAGGTCCATCATGACAAACATATTTGGTCTGGGAAAATGAAATCTGCAAACGTTGTGGTTGCAGATGTGATAAACTATGTGAGGTAGAAGGCAGATATGTGGTGGACACGATGCTATATGATTTATAGAAATGTCATGTCCCATGTAAAATAATCTTCTTTACATGGCTTGTTTTCCACAACAAGAATATAATATGGGAGAATTTGCAAAAAACGTCAATGGCATGGTCCTAGTATATGTGTTATTTGCAAGCAAGGGGAGGAAAACAATGCACATTTGTTTCTGACATGTCAACATGTTTCCAAGGTATCGTTTAAAATTGTTGCTTATTATGATTTTCCTCACCTTCAATTTCAAAATGTTGCAGATTGTTTCATGTGGTGGCTCAAGAAACAATTGGCATGGAGGAACATTCCTCTATTTGTATTTTGGACTATATGGAAATGGAGGAACAAACGTATCTTTGAGAACTATTTTGACGATTTTGGAGTTACATATGAAAAGATTATTTCATCAAAATGGCACTTTATCTAGCAATGGAGACTGTCCAAAAACAAAAGCACAAAAAGAGTGTTTCTCCTCCTATGGTATATCCGATCGCCTTCTTAGATGGGGCTTCACAAAACCAAATTTGTGGCTATGGCATATTGCTGGTTATGTCACCGAATTTATAGTACAGGGCATACATGAATGCAAGGACAGGCACCAACAACAAGACTAAGCCAATGGCGCTTTGGGGTATCATTTGGCTTATAAGTTTTTTAAATATCCCAAAGATCCATATATATGGCAACTCCAAGATTATTGTGGATCATGTTAAGAGAAATGCTGACATAAATCAACCCTCCCTTTTGGGTTGGTTAAGGAGAATTGACTACCTCTGGACAAATATAGGATGTCCTCCTATTAATTACATAGGAAGAGAATATAATCAGACTACAGATTTGCTCTCAAAGAAGGGTCTTTTGGGTGAAATGGGTAAAGTTCAGATGGTCATTTATATGGAGGCACAACAATCACACTCTGTGGTTTTTTCATTCTCTGGATAAGTTTTTACATCAACAATTCTCGATCTATTTTTCTTTTTGCTAAAACTATTAATTCCATAATTATATGTGTAGATAATTAGAACTGTATATATGGACACTATATTTTTCCCTTTTTTTGATAGTACTGATGATTATTTAGAAGGAACATACAATTCTAGGATGATCATTTTTCTTAAGCTTATTTTCTTAAGCAATAGGATTATAGCTGGGTATATGGCAGTTTTGAGGGGATTAACTGTTTCCTGCTATTTGGTAATCTGGAATACTACAATGTACATTCTGGAAGTCAATTGATGTATATGATCCATCATCTTTTTATTGTCTAATGTACAACCTTTTTCATACTGAAAATAAAAATGAACCTTTTTCATACTGAAAATAAAAATGAATGGAGGATGGAAGTAATTATTGTCTCACTAATAATAATATCATCACCTCCTGTGATGATCATCGACATGAAAAATCTTTTTAACCCTATAATAAATACAATAAAATTTTTCGGTCTCAAAGTAATGTAGAATATCTGCATGACAACAATCTGAGAAGTTCCTTTCTCAGTTTTTTGATATGTTCCTGAGGGAACCATAAATGACTACTTCCAAGAAATTGCTAAATACAATCCATCACATGACGAAACAGATGCATGGATTTGTGTTATGTTCCTTATTCACTACCATATATTAGCATTTTAGTATAGAGACAAACTTAACTCATGCTATTTTCTGGTTTAGCATCAAAAGTATGGAATACTTTTAACTCATTCTATATATGAAAAAAAATGGGGCTCAAATAAAAATAAGTGGCCATCCTGCAAAACTGGAGAGCATGCTTTTGAATTAGAGAAAATAATGGGAAACGAGATTGAGGAAGATAAACGATACTTCACATTACAGACGTTGTGATCCAGTGGCACCATTTCCATGTAAATCTTGGCACAAAATTCTCGTTTAGTTTGGTATTGCTTTCTTTTGTGCATACATATTCAATATGAAGACATATTGTAATTTGAAACGTTTAATTCCAAGTAAAAAGAACATCAAAAGAGAGAGTCAATCTCATATTTAAGATTACTACGTTGATTGCAATATCATTATATTTTCGATTGACATTCTTAAATTTGTAAGAATGTATCAATTTTGTATATAATTTCTTTTACATTGTTGTGTAGATCCATGTTAATTTTAGATGTAATATATAATTCATAAATTTTATTGTATCAATTTTGTATATAAAAATTGTTTGTCTTTTTGTGTGTTGATGTATGTTAATTTTCGATGTAATATATAATTCATAAATTTTATTTGGATTTTGGGATTTAAATTGAGGTGATGTGACATTAAGATTGTAAATCTCAATCATTAAGTTATTTATTCATTACAAGTTGTCTAAGTTATCTAATTGTTACAAATAGGATATTTATTTTTAATTTAATATTATATTAATTATAATTTCATCTATAATTTTATTAATTATTAATTTTTATTTTTTTTTTATAAATATATGTATTATATGGAAGATTTTTTTATCATGTAGTATCAGGGAAATTTTGTAATGAGTAGTTATATAAAATGTTATAATCAAATGCATTGATTTGACATCAATCACAACTTGTATATGTTATGGTCTAGATTTAAACTTGAATTCAAAGTTAGCAGTATATCTATTTGGTTGCAATATCATTGAAGTGCCAAGAACATGTTATGTAATATTGAATTTTCTTATTATTGAGTGGATATGGCATTATACTAACTATTACAACCACATTAAAAGTATTAATGTGGTTGATATAGCTGAAGGCTTCATAAATATAACTAAAAAAACTATTGTAACATGAACACATTACTAATGCAAACATTTACCTGATTAACCATGTATAAAAAGGTTATGGGTCAACTTTAACTTAAGAAAAAAAGGAATTATAGATGAATTGTGATGGATAATAATGTGGAACCTATTATGGAGGAACTCATTAGAATTGGAATAATCTCAAATCCCTAGAAAATTGGTGGGTGCAGAGTCACGTGGCACAAATTTTAAATTTGTTAAAAGTAATGGACCATTTTGCTAAATAAAATTTACTTATATATAAATAAATGTTACAAATAATAATGAATAACTTATGAGAGAGGAACTTATTAGAATTGGAGTAATCTCAAATCCATAGGAAATCGGTGGGCAGGGAGTCACGAGGCATGAATCTAATTTTTTAAATTTACTAAAAGTCAATGCAACATAAGAAACTCTTTAATACACTACAACCATGGATAAACACTAAGACTAAGCATATGCTAAGCTTATTCCCTTGAGAATCAATCTAGGCTTTCAATTAAAAAAATTAAAAGAAGTCAACATATTCATCCACCTTAAGTTGAAATAAGAAGCCTTCGACAATTAATTCATTTTGAATCATATATATATATATATATTGTAAATAAGATAGTATATTACTTGTTGAACTGGCAAATTACAAAAAAGGGTTTTATGGAAAGGAACTCAACAAAGGACCCTGCCAAAAATCTAATGCTATCCACAACGTAGGTTGTTTTTAAAGTGTAGACCAGACAAAGAAGGAAACAAAGTACAAAAGAGGAGCTAAGAGGTGCTCTTATTACTACATTGCAAAATTTAGAAATTAGATGCTGAGAAGGGAGAGGAGCACCTTGTCCGTGATAGATAGAGGGAGTGAACCTCTACTACAAACCAACAGATAGACAGTAGGCATGAAGAAAAATTGGAAGGAGACCAACTGCATCACTCCTGGTTGGTGGTAACACAATCCTCATCCAAACGAATGGGAGTCTCTTGAGAGCTTCCCTCCTGTTGCGTGGTGATGGCATGATGACTCGTGGAGGCCCCCAGGTCCTCTTTCTTTATGCTCGGGGTGCCATTAATGGTTGAGTGAGCCTTCACAGTGGACTCCTTCTTAAAGAAAATGTAATTTGGAGCATCCCAAGTGATAAATCTGTAGTGATGGATGACTTTAACATACAAATTTTTCCATCAGTTGGTTAATATCGATTTTTGAAATCTTGGATCATTCCTCTTGTTCCTGCATGGCAAGCCCCATAATGGTCTTCATTTGCCACCAAGTTTTTATGGTGCACACATAAAGGTTTTCCCATGCCCAGGTGAAAGCAGTGCCAGGAATTGTTACACTGAATTTTATCACCCTGACTATTTGCAGTATGTGGCCTCATCAATAGCCACATTGTCCTCTTTGTCAAGCCCCATACCTCTGCTCTTCATGTCAAAACCTCAAAGAGAGAGAAAGTCACTTAAAAACATGTTTATCTCTGGGTACGCAGGTTCTCCTACCTTTCCT
>APFE030534886.1:169820-188480 GCA_000404065.3 Pinus taeda | reverse complement strand
ATATTTCATCAAAATCAATACCTTTCTTCTGTGCAAACCCCTTCACAACAAGTCTAGCTTTGTACCTCTGTTTTCCTCCATCTTCTTCCTTCAGCCTGTAAACCCATTTGTTCTTCAATGTAGTTTCTCCTGCAGGAAACCTGACTAAGTCCCAAGTTTGGTTATGCATTAAGGAGTCCATCTCTTCTTCCATGGCTACCTCCCACTTCTTCCTGCTTTAAACCTGCATTGCTTCTTCATAAAATTCGGGTTCACCATAATCAGTCAACAATAAATAATATAATGAAGGAGAGTATCGTTCAGGGGGTCTACTTATCCTGGTAGATCTTCTAACACCACTTTCAGGTGTTGGCATTCCCGTTGCTGTTGTGGTGGTTGCTGATTATTATTATTTTCAGGAACCTTTACTTTTTCAGTGATTTCATCAAGGACTACATATTCCTTTTTTTCTTTTTCCTGTTTCTTTTCCTGCAACTGGTTCTTATACAAGACATTTTCATTCAATATTACATCTCTACTCCTAATGATTTTGTGATTTTCATAATCATATAAGCGATAACCAAAATCATTAACACCATATCCAGTAAAGGTACATTTCTTTGACTTGCCTCAATCTTTTTTCTATTTTCTTTATCAATATGGACAAAGGCCTCAAAGCCAAAAGGCTTTAAAAAAAGAGTAGTTTACCTTTTTACATGTCCATGCTTCCTCTGGAACACCACCATCCAAGGAACTTTAAGGCCCTTTGTTTATTAGATAAACAACAGTATCTACAACATCTGCCCAAAACTGTAAAGGCAATCTTGCATGCAATCTCATGCACCTTGCACGCTCCATGATTGTTCTGTTCATACTTTCTGACACACCATTTTCTTGTGGTGTTCTTGGAACTGTCTTCTCTCTACGAATTCCATGCTCTGAACAGTACCTATCAAACTCTTTGCTGCAATATTCACCCCCATTGTCTGATCTAATACACTTCAATTTCTTTCCTGTCTCAATCTCAACCAAAGCTTTCCATTTCTTGAAAATATGAAATACATTAGATTTATTATTAATACAATAAATCCAAGTTTTTCTAGTTGCATCATCAATAAAAGTAACATAATAATGAGAGCCACCAAGAGATGATACCTGAGCAGGTCCCCATACATCTGTATGCACAAGCTGTAATTTTTCGCTCTTCTTTTCTTTCCCAACTCTAAGAGATCTGACTCTCTTCTGTTTTCCATAAATGCAATTCTCACAGAAGTCCAAATCAACATTTTTCAAACCCGGCAACAAATTCCTTGAGTGAAGAATCTTCATCCCCTTTTCACTCATGTGTTTGAGCCTATGATGCCATAATGATGCATCTACTCCTTTGGAAGTTAAAGCATTAACAGAGTTATAAATGCCATTGCATAAATACAATGTACCAACCTTTTCGCCTTTTTCTATTACCAGGGCTCCTTTGGTGACCTTCCAAGCTTTACCTATGAAAGTTGTCACACAACCTTCACTGCCTAATTGCCTTGTTGAAATCAGATTTTTCTTTAGATTTGGAACATGCCTTACCTCCATTAGTAGCCATTGGTTTTCATTCTACTTTTTTACAAGAACCTTACCCATTCCAAAAATTTTACAGGGTTTATCATCACCCAAACAAACTTGTCCAAAATCTCCTTGAACATATTCATGAAGGTATTTCTTATTAGGTGTGGCATGGAATGAGGCCCCTAAATCTACCAGCTAGGAATCAGTAATATTTTCGAAAGAAATAATCAAAGCATCTTGTAACACATCACCTATCACATTTTCTTCATGATTGTTTTCTTGCTGTGAATCTCCTTCTTTTCCCTTCTGATATCTACAGTCTTTCTTTAGGTGTCCTTTCTTTCCGCATTTCCAGCACACTAACCCTGATCTGGACTTGGATCTGCCTTTCCTTGATTTACTACGATGTCCTGAGCTCTTTCCTCTTTCCATTTTCCTTCCCCTAGACTCTGCACTCAAAGCATTACCCGATGTCTCACTGGAGCTTTTCCGTTGCATTTCCTTGCTAAGGACAACACCGAAAACATCATCAAACTTTAAAGTACTAGATCTAGAAATAGAGTTACTAATGGTCATTACCAAACCATTCCAACTTTCTGGTAATGAGCACAAGAATAAAAAAGCTCTAACTTCATCATAAAATTTTACCCCTACAGAACATAAATAACTTGTAACAAAATTAAAATCATTTAAATGGTTTGCAACAGATCCACCTTCCAACATCTTCATATTAAATAACTGTTTCATAGGAAATACCTTGTTTGAGGCCAAGGGTTTTTCATATAGTTTCTCCAACACCTTAATCAAACCCTCTGTCATTGTTTCCTTCAAAATTTTGAAGGTGACCTACGCTGTGAGGCACAACCGTATTGTTCTGAGTGCCTCTCTATTGAGAAGGCTCCATTCTTCATCTGTCATACTCTTCGAAATCTTTGCTTTTCCGCCCAATGGTTGGTATAGATCTTTCTGATAAAAATAATCTTCCATTTGCATCTTCCACAGGGAGAAGTTTTGGCCATTAAATTTCTCAACCCTAAACTTACCATCTTCTGCCATTGCTCCCACTCGAATGAGGAACCCTTCTTTCCTATAAGTTTATCAGCCAAATAGAGCTTCAGCTTTGATACCAGTTGTTAGAAAATTATATATTACGGAGTAATGGAACACATAAAATATTGCAGAAATATAAACACAGAAAACACATAAAATAAGAGAGACACAGATATACGTGGTTCACCTAGTTTGGGCTACGTCCACCTCAAATAGCCAGTCCTTCCTTTCTATTATCCAACAAAATGAAGAGACACAACCTACAGTAGATCTGTTGTAATATCCTCTATTTTCTCTCACAGTCTCACCTCTCTGCTTCTCGCTCAGAGAATACACATATATTACACAGACTCAATACAATACCCTCATACAAAAAAGAGGGGTTGCCTTCTAGGGCAAAGAACCCTAAATTAAACATAAGTTCTACCGTTAGATTAACTGCTTAATGAATGACCCAGATTGACTAGAAATTACTATACTTTTACAAGGAAATTTTACATCTATTTTTAGCTTCTGAGGGGTTGCCCCCGAGCCCCCACCGGGGGACCGCTGGCCCCCGAACCCCACAGATGGGGGGGACAAGTCCGCCCCACACCCCCTCGCGTGGAGGGGTGTACAAACTTCCTGGGGTATACATCCGGCTGAAACAAAGACCTCTGAAAAATCATTCTCCACGCACAACATGTTAAAGAAAAAAAAATTGGAATTGAGGGGGTTGATGGAGGTTCCTGAAGTAGCAGATAAGTCTGTTAGGATGGAGAGGAAAGAGGTATGCTCATTGATGGAGGGGAGGTCCATGAGAAGAGTATCATCCACAAATTGTTGGTGAGTTGTAGAGGGGTAGATGCATGGGGTTGGAGAGCAATGAGATTATTTACATACAAGGCAGTAGTAATGGAGTGGCTTGAACCTTCCACCATGATAAAAAAGAGGAAGGGAGATATAGGATCCCCTTGCTTGATACCCCTTAAAGGATGGTAGGGTTGTGAAGGTGGCCATTCAGAAAGATGGGGAAGAAATTTCCTTACACCATAGCCATGATCCACTTGATGCTTTCCTTGTGGAAACCGAATGCATCCAAGATCTGTCTCATATAATTCCAGCTAATTTTGTCAAAATTTTTGTACATATCTAGCTAAATCATCATCTCGGGTTTCTTTTAGGATTTGAGAGAATGGATAAGCTCATGGGAGAGGATAATGATGTCCATGAATTGTCTTCCTTCCACATAACCTGAAGGTTGGTGGGAGATGAGGAGAGGGAGGACGACTTTAATGCTATTGGCCAAAATTTTATAGATTATTTTATATATGACATCGCATAGGGATATGGGTCTAAATTTTTCTTGGGAATCTGCAGAGATTCCTTTTGGGTATTAGAGTCAGAAAGGTGGAGTTAAAGGCTTGAAGGACAAACTTCAATATTCAAGATTCCTCCACCAGTTTATGAACATCCAGCTTTATGATAGACCAAAATGCTTTGTAGAAATCAATGGTAAACTGATCTAGTCCTGGAGATTTTCCATTGGGCATTCCCATGACATCATCTTCCACTTCCTAGAGGGAGACTTTCATTGGGAGACTATCTTTGTAATATTTTTGATGTCCTGATCTTGATCATTCCTTGGCTCTTTGAGAAGAGAGTTGAAATAGTTGGTGAGCTTAGTTTCCAAATCCTCTTGAGAGTGAATGAGATGAACCTCCTAGGTCGTGAGAGCTAGAATTTTGTTGTTCCTCCAGTGCTGTATCATTGTTTTGTTGAAAAAAGCATTATTCCTTTCACCACATTTCAACCAATTAATTCTGGATTTCTGTTGCCACAAATTTTCTTCCTGAATGGCTCTTTCATCCCCTCTTTGTTGTAGTAGTTGTTCCTCTTTCTTATTAGTCTCTAATAGCCCTTCTTCAATTATATTTTTTTGAAGAAGTTCCAGTTGTTGTTCCTAGATTTTTTTTGTCTATAATGATATTTCCAAAAGTATCTCTATTCCATTTTTTTATTTCCTCTTTGATATGTTTTATTTTTGTTGGAAAGTATAAATTTTGTTTGCAGTTCTAGGGGGCGAGTAGGTCCACCATTTTTTCATTCTTTCCATGAAATCCGAGTGGTTCAACCATAAGGCCTCAAACCTGAAAGTCTTATTCTTCAGAGACATGGAAAGTTGAAGCTTGAGAGAGATTGGCCAGTGATCAGAGCCTACTTGCGGGAGTATTATCGCCTCCATTTCCCAGGAGGTGAGATAGGAAGCCTCAAAAAGAAGGAATCGGTCTAGACGGGAGGCTATTTAATGGTCTCCTCCACTTCTGTTATTGCAGGTGAATAAGCCATTGCTAGTGGGAATGTCAATGAGGTTGAGGTTTTCAATGGTGATAAGGAAAGAGTTAGAGTCCTTATCTAACTTCCCAATTCCTCCTTTCTTTTCAAATAAGTTAGTTATCATATTGAAATCTCCAGCTATGATTTTTGTGGGGTGGTGTAGAGGGTTGAGGTGATTGGATAAAATTTGGAGCATTTTTATATGATCAATCACCTTGTGTAGGGCATAAACATTGGTTATACTAATCATCTCATTAGTGCCTAATATTCTTAGGATCATAGTTAATGAATGGTTAGTGGCCAGAGAAGATAAGAGATGGAATTTGGAGTTTTTTGAGAGAGTCATTATGCCTCTTGTCGAGCCTGTAGCTAGGGATTTGTATGGCTTGAAGGATGAGTTGAGCAGGAGGGGAGGATGAGATGAATCTAGTTTCATTTCTTGGATGAGCATGATGTTGGTATGATCAGACAAGACTCTGCTTTCTAATATGTGTTTCTTCCCAAGACTATTGAGTCCCTTAATATTCCAAGACATGAAATTCATTGACATGGAGATGGGTACAGAGCAAGAGCCTTTACCTTTCCTTCGTTGATTAACTTGGCTCCCAGTTATTGAAGGAGTTGACTTGTGGTCTTTCATCCTTGCTTTCTGCTGGAGCCTTTGAGGTTGAGTCCTTCTATTGGGATGTTGGCTAAAATGCCTTTTGAAGTTGTTCTTTCTTGTGTTGGATTGTGGGATTTGAGTTTTAATTCTTCCTGGAGAACATATGATCCTTTAATTTTTTGTAATTGTTGTTCTGATATGGCATTTATTCCTTTTTTGTTTCCATTCCTCTGTGATTGTAGCAAGGTCTACCCCCTACAAGGCTTCTTCTATTACTTCTTCCTCTAGAGTTTCTTCTGTTTCTTCTTGTTGAATTATGTATCCTCTAGCGAATCCTCCTTACCTGTGTTGGTATTACCTTCATCCCTTTCATCTTGGTCATTGTCTTCTGGGTTCATTTCTTCCTCTCCTACTTCATTTGCTATCATTTAGTTAGGGTCTCATTGTTGTTGGTTACTATTTAGTACTTTGAACTGATTCTGGATAGCTTCTTTGTTAAGGTTCTTCTTAGGGATAGCTCTCTTCCTGTTATTCTTGTTCCTAGAGATCAGTTTGGTGAAGCCTTCACTATCTTTTTGTTTATTCTCTTTCTCTTGCATTTGAGGGGTTTTATTCATGGGACAGACTAAAAAAAGATAATCATTCTCGTGGCACTTTCTGCAATGGAAGGGAATCTGTTCATAGTCTATACTTTGCAACCAGACTTCATCCATAAAGATTAGTTTGATTTCTTCTGGAAGAGCCCCAAAGACATCTATGTAAATTGGCGTACAAGATATAGTGACCCACTCCAGTGCCTTCAGAAATTTTGATATACTCCCCCAGCTGGTCTCCTATACCTTTTAGGACTGAAGGAACCCAATATTTAGTTGGTAAGGAGTAGAGGCATACCCATACAGGAACCCTCGTGAAATCCTGTTTTTTTGGTGTGAAGTTCTCCCTCCAGAATCTCATGTATAATCCAGCTGAGTTGTAGAAATAGGGTCCTCCTTAAAAACATTTGTCTCTATCTTCTAGGATATAAAAAATGACTATGAAAAAGCATTTGCAGCCCAGTCCAATTTGGATCTCCCCTTTGGGTGTCCATTTACTATGAATCCACCAGTTCGAGGCTCTTTCTGTAGGCCATATTGCCATAAGCTTGCATATAATTGTGTGTTCCTACATGTATTCTCTGTATTTAGCTACCCCTGGGTCCTAGATTTCCAATTCTAGGATTTTCTTAGCTTTTGGATTGCATTTGTTCTTGGTCTTTTTCCCCCATTCTTGGGGATGCTCCTGAGCCTGTGAAGGGCTGACCTTGCCAAAAAACGGCAGGTCTGCAGCCTTGCCCTTGTCTGCGCGAATATCCTTGGTTGATATATTCACTGTGTCTTCATTCCTTTTTGGCATTTCATATTGTTGTGGGTAAGTGATATGTTCTTTGGCCAAGATTCATCCTGGTGGAGTGTAGAAGGTAGAGTTGGAGGCAAACTTCGTGAAAAATGAGGCTTGGTCTCACGGCGACCAGAGACCATATCCTTGTAGGAGTGTGCACCAGGAAGTTGTAACAGATCTTCCATCGCGGGAAGAGCCCCAAGGGCAAGGACCAGAGGTCCCAAGGGGAGAGCACAGAGCTCGCACAAACCCTAGCACCAAATTTTCTGTCGCAACATGCGCTTTCATCCATTTCTTTGAGGCTCCATCGTTATATATATATATTCAAATTCGATAATGAGGATCTTTATTATTATTTAGGAAAATTTTCATAACTTTAAATATTATTTTTCTATGGATAATTTCATTGAAAATTAATAATTTCATATTGAATGCCACAATTACTTAGGTGGACAATCCCACCATACATCTTGAGATCTTAGGATTAAACTAAGGCTAAAGGATGACACCAACTTGCAAAAATGAAGCCTAAAACTATGGTGGTATTTATAAAAGTGTAACAGAGAGGATTAAAAAAGTGCCTCAAAGACAAAAAAAAATTAGAAATGACAATATCTATCAAATATAAAATATTGTAGAGATTGATTGGAATCACAAATATAAACTCTTATATTTACCAATAATATATTAAAATAAATTATATTACGTAAAAGGAAACAGCGAAACATATATCATATTCTTTACCTTCCCTTGATAGGATAGAGTAACACCAGGTTCCAAAATACGTCTGTCATGGGGAACACACCTTGAATATAAAAATAATAAATTTGGATGGTATATGTCATAGGATTATAGGTAAATATTTCACCAATAGATAAAAACAGAAATCCAAAAAATATTATGCAACCAAAACCCTAGCCTTAATAGTTAATACATTATCCCTAACTATAATAGCTAATATAGAATATCGACTAGCTAATTAATGAAAAAAATCTAATTAATAAATTGCACCTTTTATGATAGAATCTATGAGACTATCTACATGATGATACTAAGGTTTTTAAGGATCTCTAAAGGGTTCCAATTTCCAATTTAACCCTATAGAGATCACAGGAGGCTGTAAATGTGTATAGCAATAAAATAAAGATTTGAAGATTTGAAAGAATATGGTTTAGCTATTAGCTATTAGGGTTAAGGTTTTGGTTGCATACGATTTTTTGTATTTCAGTTTAGATATGTTGGTGAAATATTTATCTATGTGCCTACAACATATATCAACCACATTTATTAATGTGGTCGTGATATAAAACCCTCAAAGAGTCCTAGTACATATATTCAATTCATGCTAGCGTTGAATATTAATCCTAGGGTTTAATATTATTCGCTTGGGTTTCTAATCCCTTGAGATTTTAATATTAATATAATAGGTTTTTTAATCTCTTGTGTTTATAATATTGATTGTAAGACTTATAATATTAATCTCAGGCTTTATATTCCTAGGGTTTAACATTAAGCTTAGGGTTTATAATGTTAAGCTTAGGGTTTATAATGTGAAGCTTAGGGTTTATAATATTAATATTACAGTTTAATATTAATCCCTTACATTTATAATACCATAGGTTTATAAAAATAATCCCTTGGGTTTATGAACCTTAGGGTTTATATTCGTATGGTTTAATATTAGTGCTAGATTTCATTTTTTTTCCCTTGGGTTTATAAACCGTTAGGTTTTTAATATTAATCCCTACGATTTACAATATTAACCATAAGTTTTATAATATTAATTTTAGGGTTTAATAGTTAGTTTATCATTTATAATATTTATCTAAGGGTTTATATCCATTGGTTTTATAATATTAATTTCTTCGGTTTGTGACAAATATATTTTCAATATGGAAATCAATCATGGTCAACCATGGTCCAATGTCACATTTTGACAAAGATTGTTTGAATATGAAAATCAACCACATTTAACATGGTGAACCAAGTTCCAACGTCGCATTGTGAGAAAGATTGTCTCAATATGAAAATCAATCATGGTCAACCATGGTTCAATGTCTTATTTTGACAAAGATTGTCTTAATATGAAAATCAATTAAGGTCAACCATTGTCCAACATTGCATTGTGACAAATATTTTATGAATATGTAAATCAAACATGTTTATTTAAAGGTTTAATATTATTCCATCGGGTTTTTAGTATTAATATCTTGAGTTTATAATATCCATCATGGTCAACCATAGTTTAATGTCGCATTATGGAAAATATTGTCTCAATATGATAATCAACCATGGTGCAATGTCCCATTGTGAAAAATATTGTCTTGATATGAAAATGAATCATAGTCAACCATGGTTCAACATCACATTGTGACAAGGATTGTGTGAATATGAAAATCAAGCATGGTCAACCATGTTATTTTAGGGTTTGTAATATTTATCTTAGAGGTTATATACCTTGGGTTTATAATATTAATCCCTTGGGTTTTATATTATTCACTTGGGGCTTGTATACCTTGTTTTGCAATATTTATCTTAGTGTTTATGGAAGGATTTTCTTTATATGAAAATCAATCATGGTCAACCATGGTCAATCATAGCCAAACATGGTCCAATGTCAAATTGGGATAAATATTGTCTCAATATGAATATCAACCATGGTCCAACGTCAGATTGAGACAAATATTGCCTCAATATGAATATCAACCATGGTCAACGATGGCCCAATGTCGCATTGCATTAAATATTTTCTCAATATGAAAATAAACAATGGTCAACCATGCTTATTTTAGGGTTTATAATATTTTGCCTAGGGTTTTTAATATTAATCCCTAGGGTTTATACTATTAATCCTAAGGTTTATAGTATTAACGTTAGGTTTAGTGTTTAGTTTATGATTTATAATATATATCTTAGGGTTTATATCCATTGAGTTTATAATATTAATCGCTTTGGTTTGTGACAAATATATTTTTAATATGGAAATCAATTATGGTCAACCATGCTCCAATGTCACATTGTGACAAAGATTATCTGAATATTAAAATCAATCATGGTCAACCATGGTCCAATGTCACATTGTGACAAATATTGTCTGAATATGAAAATCAACCATGGTCAACCAAGCTCCAACGTCGCATTGCGAGAAAGATTGTCTTAATATGAAAATAAATCATGGTGAACCATGGTTCAATGCCTTATTGTGACAAAGATTGTCTTAATATGAAAATCAATCAAGGTCAACCATGGTCCAATGTTGCATTGTGACAAAGATTATTTGAATATGTAATTCAACCATGTTTATTTAAGGGTTTAATATTATTCCCTTGGGTTTTTAGTATTAATATCTTGAGTTTATAATATTAATAATGGTCAACCATAGTTCAATGTCACATTATGACAAATATTGTCTCAATATGAAAATCAAGCATGGTGCAATGTCCCATAGTGACAAATATTGTCTTGATATGAAAATGAATCATGGTCAACCATGGTCCAATGTCACATTGTGACAAGGATTGTCTCAATATGAAAATCAACTATGGTCAACCATGTTATTTTAGGGTTTGTAATATTTATCTTAGAGTTTATGTAACTTGTGTTTATAATATTAATCCCTTCAGATTAATATTATTCACTTGGGCTTGTGTACTTTGGTTTACAATATTTATGTTAGTGTTTATTATATGATTTTCTTAATATGAAAATAAATCGTGCTCAACTATGGTCAATCATAGCCAAACATGGTCCAATGTTGAATTGCAACAATCATTCTCCCAATACGGATATTAACCATGGTCCAAGATCACATTGTGACAAATATTGTCTCGATATGAAAATCAACCATGGTCAACCATGGCCTAGTGTCACATTGTGATAAAGATTGTCTCAATATGGAAATCAGCCATGGTTAACAATGGTTAGCCGTGCTTGTCTTCGGGTTTATAATATTTCTCTTAGGGTTTATGTACCTTGGGTTTATAATATTTATTCCTTAGATTTAATATTATCATGGTCAATTATGGTCACCATTGGTCAAACATGGTCAACCATTGTCAATTATGGTCAACCATGGTCCAATACCACATTGTGGCAAAGATTGTCTCGATATGAAAATCAACCATTGTCCAAGGTCACATTGTGAGAAAGATTGTCTCAATATGAAAATCAACCATGGTCAACCATGGTAAATATTGGTCAACCATGGTCAATAAACATGGTCACATTGTGACAAAGATTGTCTCATGGTCCAATGTCACATTGTGAAAAACATCGTCATCCATGGTCAACCATTGTCAAACATAGAGTTTTGGAAATCATTGTCTTGATATGAAAATCAACCATGGTTAACCATGGTCCAACGTCTCACTGTGAAAAATATTTTGTTGATGTGAAAATCATTTACGGTCAACCATGATCATCCATGGCCCAATATCGCATTGTGACAAATATTGTATCAATATGAAAATCAAACATGGTAAACCATTGTCAAACATGTTTATTTAAAGGTTTGTAATTTTTTTTTTAGAGTTTATATACCTTGGATTTATACTATTTCCTTGGGTTTAATATTATTCCATTAGGTTTGTTGTCATTCCTTTGGGTTTATAATCCCTTGGGTTTACAATTTCCTTTGGTTTCTAATATTAGTCATGGTCAATTATTATCAACCATGGCCCAACGTCGCATTGTGACAATGATTGCCTTGATATGAAAATCTATCAACTTCAACCATGGTCATCCATGGTCTAACATAACATCATGACATATATTTTCTCAGTATGAAAATCAACCATGGTCAGCGATGTTTATTTAAGGATTATTAATATTTATCTTAGGCTTTATATAGCTTGAGTTTAGATTATTCCATTAGGTTTATAATACCAATCATTGTCAGTGAAGTATTAATTAACATTAATGCAAATTAGTAAATTAAATTATTAATAATATTAAATTAATTATTAATAATATTAATTTAAATCAATTATAATACTAAATTAATTATTAATATTATTATGTAGATGAATATATATTTAATTTCATAACAAAAATGTTAAGCAAAGCCTTTTTAATCAATATACAATGAAAACTATTTTGAAAAGAATAAGACCGCCTTATCTAGTGGATTAATTTTATATAATATTACTATATTATTAGTATAAATTAAAATATATTATTAATTTTAATAATATAATTCAGTAATAATAATATTATTGAAAATAATAAATTTATAATATTAATATCAATTAATATGGATGAATTAAATTAATAATTATTAATATTTTTTATGCTAATAATAATGTTTGATAATAATAGTTTTTAAACTTTTTATAATATATTAATATTAAATTAATCTAATAATATAAATTATTATATATAATAATTAATTAATATTCATGAATGATCATGATGATGATGATTAAGGTTCACTAAGATTAAAGTGGTCTATCGGACCTCAAGAAAAAGAGAGTCCATTTGTTATTCTTCAAAATATTCTTTCTCTAATCAAGGAGAATGAAAATAAGTATTCCAAAATCGCTATAGTTGGGTTGAATTAATAAGTCAAGAAGATTGGAGGTGTAGCTAATGATAGGGAATTGAAAGCAGATGTGGGAAAGAATCAGACAATCTAAAAGGAAGTGCTTTTCATCTTCCACCTTCTTAGTATCACAAATATGACAAATTCTATCGTTTGATGCAGGAGCATTTGACCACGCTTAATTAAACTTTAAGTTCAAAGCTGTGAAAGGGAACTGTGGACAATCATTGTAAATCAGGGCAAATTATGTTTAAATAGAGATAAATTGATGGAGTTGATAAGTCTCTAGAAGGATTGATTAAATGTAATTATCTACCATGTATGCAAATAGAGAGATTTAGGGGCCTGATTGAGTGATTCTAGGCGATTTGTGAGAGGAAATTGTGGATCCTAGATGATCCATACTTTTGAAAGTTCCTATATAAGAGATTATGTTTTGTGTGAAAGGAGACAAAGAGGATACAATGTAGCTGCATGACAATTTGTGATTTGGGTCGTGAGGCCTTAGCCTGTAATCTAATTATGTATATAATTGGAATATGCATGTTATCTCGATTTTTTGTGTTTGTGTATTGTTTACATGTACATTCTTTACTGTAGGGTAATAGATATATGTGTGTGAGTGGAAAGGACGAAGTTCTTAAGAACTTCACCTTATAAAAAGTATGGCAGAGTAAAATGTGTGTTGTAATGCAAATTCCACCTATAAGTGAATCAGAGATCCATTGGATTTGAGAACAGATCAACAGAGGAGGATATTTAATCGAAATTGGAGTCGATTAAATAACACAGTGGAAACCATCAGATTGGCTAGATCGATGAATAACATCAATGGAAGAGGAATGGCGGAGATCAAAACTATGTGTTAGCATTAAGGTTAATACTAAGATTAAGTGCTAAACCTTTGGTTAAGCGTCTTTCTTAAAGGTTTTTATTTAAGCACGTGGGTAGTATTCAGTAGGTGGTAAGTGGTATTTGTTATAGACATATTTGGGCACTTCAACCCCAATCATATATGTTGATAAACCAAGGGCTTTTTAACCCCTAAAAGTGTTTTTTCATACCCTAAAGGATGATGGTCAACTGATTGCATCATTTCACAGAAGTTCCACCTGAAAAACTACTCGGAACTGGCCAAAACTAGACCATACTGACTGCCCCACTATCAAGGTGCGATGCATACTAGCTCCTACACTAGCTAGGTGTGATGCATACTGAAGAGGCCTTTTGTAGGGTGTGATGAGAAAGAATGGACAAATGGCTGAGATAGTTTGCTAAGTGGATGCTCATGGAATCTTCTAGAAACTTCTCCTATGACAATTGCCTCTCTGAATTCGCCTAGGGATGAGTAAGAGATCAATGAAATCTCCAAGTGGAACTAGGAACTATGAGTGGAATGGCACTAATCAAAAACCCAACACTGACTCACACCCTTATAGACATCTATAAATGGATCCCTCATCTGAGAGATCTAGAGGCTGGAATTTTGTATTTTGGAAGGAAGTGCTATAAGTTTGTCTTTGAGAGAGAACATGGTATTGTTGGGTGATATTGATTTTCATGAGGTGAGAAGAGCTTTGATGCTAGGAGGATGATGCTGGATCAGACAATTGGGTTGTAATCCGCTCTTCTATTATTAATAAAGTTCTTTGAGTTTTCCTGCTTATAATCGTGTATTTGTGAATCTTGTTATTTGTGAATGCATTGTATGATCAATGTGTTTCTAATTTTTCATTGTTTATGATATTATAGATCGAGATGCTTTGATGGTGTTTTGTTACTTTATCTCTACAAGTATTCTCTAAGTGGGGCAAGTAGGAGAGGAGTTGCAAGCTCTATTAACGGAGAGAGAAATAAAGTAAGGAGTCAAGTGGAAGATCCTGGTTGGTCCTTTTTCTTCTCTCTTACCTATCATACATAAAGGAAATTGCAAAGTTCTTTGATTGTTTGTTTCTAAGATAGCTACCAATCTTAGTGGAACTAACAGATAGAAAATACATTAGCTTTCCCGGAAACAAAATGGTGACTCCGTTGGGGACCGCATAGTTTGTTCATTTGTTATTGTTGTTTGCTTTATAAACTATAGATGGAGCCTGAAGTTAGCTAGATAGCCTTCGAATTGTTCTTGCTATGCAATTGCAAAGTAGATGAATGCTACCTCAGTCAATCTTTGGGTTAGTTTATGAACTGAACATTTGACTTACAAGCATTCTAAATGCCCTTGTGGTAGCTCAATAACCTCCTAAGATCATACCCCTGTACTTTGTTTTAATTGTCCATAATAGCTCAGCCTAAATCACTGAACTCAACTGCAAATTTGAGCAAAAACCCACCTTAGTTGTGCTCCCTGGCTCATCGTACTGTCTGTAACTGGAAACTAGTATGCATTGTACCTCCCATGTGTAGCATGTTAGATGCATCCCTGTTTCTATGAAGCACAGGTGCGATGACTGAGTAATACTATTTCTCTCTTTGAAATTTGGGTTTTTTCTCCTTGTTTTCAGCTCTATTCAGTTGTTTTGCTGCTTATGATCAGTATCTCATTGCTGAAGCCTCCTTCCTTTACATAGTTCAGCCTCCATTATGATTAGTAAATGTTTTTATGTATTTGTCTATCATTTACGATCCTTAGTCAAAAGGTCGCTTAAATCAAATTGTCGTTTTGATGAAAAAAGTGTCGTAACTGTTATTTTGAGTCAAAAAGAGAAGTGTCGTAAAAGTCTTCCTTCTCTAGATAGTCGATTGTACTTTTTGTCTTGTATTTGATTTGAATTTTTAATATTTGAAGTGTCGAAAGAAGTTTTCTATTCAAAATCGAAAAGTGTCATTTAGTCTTCCTTTCATTTTGAAAAGAAATTGTCGAAATGTCACTTTGAAGAAAACATTTCAGATCTGTACTTAGTCTTCCTTTTTTGGCATTCGCCACATTAAAGGGGACCAAAAACAAATACATGCATTTGCATTTTCATTTAGACTGTGTGTAAAAATGATTTAGGAAAAGTGCATTTAGTGTGTACACTTTGCTCTTTGTTGAAAGAATCGTAATCTTCTTCCTTAGTAGCTAGGATTTTCATTGCTAAAAAATAAATAAACGACTATTTATCATTTTGGATTGCATATTTAGGAATTTTACATCTACATCACGTAGTGAACCTTGAAAGAAAACTTCTAAACAAGATCAAATCTAAAATAAATCTCAATGAACTTAACAACGCTTTGGAACCTAACGCAACACATTTAGAGGTCTAGGCTAGAGACGTGTTTCAGTGTCGTAAAATCTAGTAGCTATCGATTTCATCGAAGGTTGGGTGATTCCTCCTCTTTGATACGAAAAGTGCTAGCACAGACTTGTGCTCCCCGTACCATCGAGTATATATTGGGAGACCATAATAGCCTAATATCCTTTTTCCATAGGA
Organism: Pinus taeda; assembly: GCA_000404065.3. NCBI lineage: Eukaryota > Viridiplantae > Streptophyta > Pinopsida > Pinales > Pinaceae > Pinus > Pinus taeda. The sequence continues at coordinate 172,642 of APFE030534886.1, read as the reverse complement.
AGCCATGCCTGCTACCTTATCGATTGCAATGCATTGAACACAGCATTTGGGAAGATTGACTGCCATACATAAGTCCTTGGTAATTTCTGTTTAATTTACCACCAAGGTGTATATTGCAGTTTTGCGATTGGTTTGGTAATCCCTCTCTCTAGATCTCTAGAGTAGTCACTTTTGTTCCTTTTCTACTCCTTAAAAGAAAAGGTCCATCTGAGCACTTGTAACTTCAGGCTCATTAAAAATTGAAGGGGACTAGAGTCATCTTTAGCTTTTACTCAACTCTTAAAAATTGAAAAAGCAAAGTTGTGTCAAAGCGTCATTAAAATTTATTAAATTTAGAATAACAACATTTTCCCTTTAATTTTGAATTGATCAAGTAATTCGCAATCATGGAAGAAAGTCAATCAAAACCCCGTTGTTTGTGGAGACTAGCGAGTCAACCGTCTTTGACTCCAGAAATGAAACCATTTTGGGAAAAATGGTCTTGTTTAACTAAGTCCAATTCTCTTGGTCCTTTTGAAACTTGTGTTTCAACAGCATCAGAGACTACAGTTACTCATATTATTTCTAGTACCTCTGCCTTTACAGAAGAAGTTCCACAGTTACAAGAGGACATTAGAACTGATCCTAGTGTAACGGTAGACACTTCCATACATGAAAAGGTTCAAGCAAGAGCTAATCCAGAGACTAAAGTTCATTCACCTGAACATTTGGAAGTTGAAATCCAGAATTCGGAAAGTGTCACCCCTCAAGTATCTATAACTGCAGAAGCTATACCTTCTTCGGCTCCAGAAATATTTTACGGACCTGATGGTCTACCTCTTCCACGTGGACTGATTTCTATAGAAGAGATAGTAGAGGATCTTCCATCCAGTACCCCATTACAGTTTGGAATTGGGATCCACTTATATCCTTCTACTCCTGAAGTCAGTTCTTTTAATCATCCTTCATCGCAAGTTCCTATCGAATCAATAGGAAATCTTTTGGATAGAATAAATATGTCAGAGCAACCGTCAACATATAGGACTGTGTCATCTGATATAGCTGCATCAAAACTTCCTGATACTATTCCTACAATGTCTGTCGGTATACCATATGTCCCAACTAGTTATCAATCGCTAGATGGAGTTCACTCAGGGATTGTTTCGACGATATGGTCTATTCCTATTTATTCATCCAGAATCCTATTTGGCATTTCTTATGTTGAAACTTAGCAAATTGATCCTGCATGCCATTATCAATTTGGGTCTTCAAGTCTTCAGAGACCGATATATCTGTTAAGCAATGGATTGTCACCATAGGGGGGGCAGTATACTTTTTCATTGTTCCATCTTGGAGAACAACCATATGAGAGTTCACAACAAAATTCAAGTCAAGTTGGAATTACATCTAGTGGTTGGGTACCCATACTGCCTTAACAACCAAGGGTTGTATATTTAATGCAACCAATCCAACCTGTGTCGAATATTCCCACTACACTTGCTATTGTGACTTTGTTGCAAGTACAAGAACTACCTATTGTATGTCAACCTCAAGTCTCATAGGTTGCAATACAACAACCTCTTGTTTCTACGGCTCAATCACAACCTCAGGTTAGTGCTTCGATACCTGGAATGACTCAGGCTTAGACGGGTATTATCACTTCGCATCTTGGTCAATCATCTAGTATTGGGCAACAGCGAATGGTCCAACAACCATGGCTGGTACAGTATCAACAACCGCAATTCCAACAAACTTTCCGAGGACCTGAGAAACAGGGCTTTGTTGGTCATGGACAACCGCATTTTCAAAACAGTTATCAACAACCATACTATAATGGTTATGCCCATCAACCTTATCAAAGTTATCAACATCATATACATTATGTTGGTATGCAAAGACCTACTGCTCAGGCAATCCGATCTTATCCTGGGTATGCTTTGCCAAACTTGAATCAGCAGTTGCCTTTTGTAGCAACTCTAGAATTACCAGATATGAACTGGCTGACGAATGATCCAATTGCTTACACCCCTTGGTGGCCAACGATTCCTCATAAAATTCCCTATGATATTCCTAAATTCAATGGAAATCCAGGTGAAGATCCATCGAATCACGTAATGACTTTTCATTTGTGGTGCTCATCTAACACCCTAAATGATGATTCGATTAGGCTTCGCCTTTTTCAGTGAATGCTAACTGGTCTGGTAGCAAAATGGTATATTGAATTGCCTAGAGCTTCATTTGATAACTTCAGCACCCTTGCCACTACTTTTCTAACCCACTTTCAATTACCCATAAGGTACAAGATGGGAATAGAACTCCTCACCAACCTTAAACAGACAACAACCACTCACATATCTGATCATATTCATGAGTGGCGACGTCGTCGTTGAATGGTATCATCTTCTAACTGAGTGGTTTATTAAGTCATTATTGCCTTCTATTACTGAAGATGTGGCGAAGGGAGGAGTTGTCACTGAAGATCAAGTCATTGCTCATGCACAATATTTAGACTTGATCTATTGATCCAGGTGGATATTGGTGGCCACTTGCCAAGTCCACCTGGACCCCCACCTCAACATTTTCAGTTTCCTTAATTATAGCGTAGTTTACTATTTTTAGCAGTTTTTCGGGTCTTGAACTTTCGGAGGCGTTTTGAGGCCCTAAACGACGTTTTTAGGGAAATCTTTTTCCGCGATTTTTTAGATAAAAAATTGTCTTTCCCATCATAGTCCTCGGAGATATCTTTCCAACGAGCTATCATGCACGTCAAACGGAGATCGTATGCCAAAGTTACGACCCCGGGAAAGTTGATGTACCAATTTACCCAAACGGGGCCCATAGTT
>APFE030534886.1:142500-167535 GCA_000404065.3 Pinus taeda | reverse complement strand
TTAGGGCTTGAACTGGTCGAACCTTTGCAAGACCAGACTCGAAAATCCCGACGGCCTCCCATGGCGGATGAGAAGAAAGACGAGGGGGCAGGAGATCCTATCAAAATCTTGCTCGAAGAAGCCCTCGAGTGGCAACGGAACGCGCTGATGTACAACTTTGCGCAGATTCTTCAGCGGCTACCTAGAGGTGACGCATCGGCTTCCAGCAGCGGCTCTGGAAATGCCACGCCCTTTAAGGTACAAGTTAATTTTGAAATCCCCATCTTTGAGGGTAAAATAGACACAGATGCCGTAGATAAATGGTAAAATTTGCTAGATGGTTATTTCTCTGTTCATGAATTTTCAAGTCGGGAAAAGATTGTTTTCGCTCTTCTCAAAGCAGCCCCCCACGTCAAGGACTGGTGGGAAACCTACTGCGAGCAGAAGGATGAAAGTACAAGCTCATTATTTTCAGACGCACCCACTTGAAATGAATTTCGGGATGCCATCAAGGAGCAGTACTACCCTGTCAAAAGCTATGAGGAAAAATACATCAGATGGACCACACTGCGGCAGGGACGAGACCAAGATGTGCCAGAGTTCACAAACATTTTCCATACCCTTCACACACAGTTGGGTATCAAAGATTCTGAGCGGCATCTGGTACTCAAATACCGCGGCTGCCTGCATAGATACATCCAAGAAGAGATGGAGTTCTTGGACATCTCCTCACTCGGCACAGCATACCGATACACTGTCAAAATCGAGCAAAAGTTCAAACAAAAGAAGAGAGACTTTGGATCTGCAAATCTAAAGCCCAAAGGACAAAACCAAGGCGGGGTGACCCAAGACAACCCGTCGAAGCCACAAGAAAAGAACAACACCACGAAGCCGAAGAAGGACACAGGAAAGTGGTGTGATTTCCACAAGAGTTCCACTCATAACACAGTGAGTGTCGGACCAAGCAGTCGTTGGTGGCCGAGTTGAATGCTTCCGAATCAGATGCATGTTCTGACCCTGAGCTAGAACCCGACAAGGGGAATGGCAAAGGGAAGCAGATCATTGATGCGGATCCCAGCGCCACTGTTGCCACTGCCAAGATCCAGAAGAATGAGCCCGAAGAGCTAGAGGAGGGGGAACGTCTTTTCCACTCACAGATGTGGGTGAAGGGTTTGCCGCTGCAATTCATTGTTGACAGTGGCAGCCAAAAGAACTTGATTTCAGCAGAGGTCGTGAAGCGGTTGGGCCTATCGACTACACCACACCCACAGCCGTACAGTATCGGGTGGCTTCATGAAGGACGAGGTCTCAAAGTTCGCCAGCAGTGTCGCCTTCCCTACAGCATCAAGCCCTTCACCGACGAGGTATTGTGTGATGTTACACCTCTGGATGTTTGTGATGTACTATTAGGCCAGCCATACTTGTGGAGGCGACATGCTATGTATGAGTCAAGGCCTCATGCTGTCATTATTTCTTTGGATAATTCATTATACAGGATACCGGAGGTAGCCCCACCTACCGCTACCTCTTTGATCATTGCTAAGAAAGGCAGCAAGCTCATATCACAGACTAGGAAATTTATTTCCTGTCTGGTTCACCCCCAAAGTAAGGGGAAGATCGTTGCTACATCCATGAGCCCCGCAAAGGGTTCCTCCACGCAGCAACAGCAGCAAAGGGATACGGTCATGACAGAACACAGGAACAACTTCTCCTCATGCACAGCGGTACCACACAAGTTTTAGGTGGGCAACAAAGTCTGGTTGCATTGGCAGAAAGAACGCCTTACCAGAACCCATCAGAAGCTCAGACCACTCCGACATGGTCCTTACACCAGTACCAAGGCTATGGGAAACAATTCTTTGGCGCACATCATTCTTCCATCCCTTCGCCTACACCAAGTGTTCAATGTGGACCGTCGTCGACCATGCTTCCCACTATTACTGGACACATTAGAGATTGCAGGACCAGTTCAGCAGATGGAGGAACTCAACGCAATGGGGACCATTGCTTCCTAAGGGGGGAGGAATGATCCAAGTGGATATTGGTGGCCACCTGCCAAGTCCACCTGGACCCCCACCTCAACATTTTCAGTTTCCTTAATTATAGCGCAGTTCACTATTTTTAGCAGTTTTTCGGGTCCTGAACTTCCGGAGCTGTTTTGAGGCCCTAAACGACGTTTTTTGGGAAATCTTTCTCTGCGATTTTTTGCATAAAACATCTTCTTTCCCGTCATAGTCCTCAGAGAGATCTTTCCAACGGGCTATCATGCGCGTCAAACGGAGATCGTATGCCAAAGTTACGACCCCGGGAAAGTTGATGTACCAATTTACCCAAAATGGGGCCCACAATTTGGCGTTTCATCTTCTAAGGGTCGATTTTGGAATGTGAAGGGTTTTCCATTGTTTCTCAATAATAAATAGGCCTTCGAGCCTCATTGTAACACAAGTTCAAAACAGTTCAGAGACATGTATCCGCACATCTCTTCTCTGAGATAAGCTACCATCGTCCTAGTTGGTTTGTTCCAGTTCTGGTTGTAAGCATATTTCGGTATTTTCCATTAATGAAATGAAGTTTTATTTCCACTGCATCTCTTTATTTATGGTTATCGTATCTCTGTATTTATGGTTATCTCTGTAATCTATTGCGTTCCTATTTAAATCCGGATCATCTATACTCAGTCTGGCATGCTCTACGACAAAATTCCTGACACTCTTAGGCTAGAATTTTCCATTCCTCAAATAGGGACTCTCATGCCGGTGATGGCATAATCGGTACCTTAAGTATGCAAACTGTAAAGGCTCCATGTGGTAAAGCCCTTGTAGTTTCTAGTAAAAAAGCAAATGACAAACTTCTTGCCTCAAAGGTTAATGTCGTGTCATCAGATAAGGCCAAAGAACCAAAGCAACCAGGGGACAAGAATAATAAGAAGAAACAAGAAAATTCAAATCCTGAAAAATCTTCTAAAAACCCTACTGGGCAAAAGAAACCAGGTCAACCATGCTTCATATTTAATGAAGAACATTGTACGAAAGATTGTCCACATCAAGCTGAGGTTGCGAAATTTTTAATGACTTCAAGTACCTCAGCAGTGTTGACTGGTCCGTTTCCAAACCCAGAAACTAATTTGGTTGTTATCAATCATGCTTCCCCATCGTAAGTTCTTATGCTATCAATCTCGAAACAACAAAATGATGATCTGATATCGACAAGGAATAAAGATTATGGGAATCCACAGTCATCAAACAATAAGGCTACAAATCAACCCAGTAGTTTGACAACAACTTCGCTAGAAGTTGTTTTGCCCATCATTCCTGAATTAACTATAAAGCCACCTAAGGGAGTAGTACATAAATCGAAATTTAATCCTCGTGCCCAAGCAACACAAAATTATAATATAGTGGAGGATCTGGCTCAATCGTCATCCGCTATGTCGACACTTGAAGTACTCTAGAATTGCCCCTCCCAAAAGCAAGCTCTGTTATCAACAATAGGTGGAATTGATCCAATGGATTCCAATCTCGTGGCCTTTAATCATAAAGGATACGAACCTCAATTACCATCCCAACTCGCTTTCCTTATACAAGTAAAAACCATCAATAAAATTGTTCATCGAACAATCATTGATGACGGGGCATCTACCTGTATTATGTCAATGAGTTGCTGGAAAACTTTAGGCTCACCACCCTTGTCACGATCATCAATGACATTAAAAGCATTCGATGGAAGAACATACACACCGTATGGGATATTAAGTAACTTGCAAGTTGAACTGGAGGGCAAGACAATAGAAATTGAAGTCGAGGTCATTGATGGAAACCTTAAATACAATATCTCACTAGGAAGGCCCTAGATTTATATTATGGCTGCTGTTGTGTTAACATATTTTAGAAAGATTGCATTTCCCTTCCAAGGTGGAATTACAATTGTTGACCAACTAACCTTTTTTCCCAATAGTTTACAAGCTACTGGAAGCATTCTATTGATCCATGGAAGCTCTCAATCGCTTCAAAATGTCGGAGTAGGTCTCCTAAAAGACCCTGCCTTAATGGGTACTTTTTCCCTCCTGCCTCCAAGTAATCTAGTGGAAGTGGCCACAGTGGAAACCTGTCACATGATATCTTCTACATCATCAAATATTAAGAAGAACTTTGACCATCTTGATAGTGTGGATCATTGTGAGGTGTTGCCCCCAAGCCCCATAGAATCTTTGTAGTAATCAATTTTTTGGGCCTGGGCAGCGAACCCAAATCAACACTTAGCAAGTTTTTGGATAGACAAGTCTCTAGAGTATGGAACCTCTTCCAATCCTTGGTCTCGTATACATTCTATAGATGAAGGAATCATTCAGTCGATGATGATAGCAGAGGCACCATGGGAAAATTACCACCATCATTCCCACCTTCAAGATAACAACGAAGACTATTCTAGCGACCTTAATCATTCTTAAGTTTTTTATTTTCTATCAAATACTGTAAATACGGTGGATTCTGAGCGAAATCTGTCCAATTTTGAAGAGAATATCACCATTAATATCTTGACAAAACCTAATGTTGTAGAGAATATTCATGTCGACAACTCTTGTTCTTCTTCAGAACTGGAAATATACTACGCTTTCTTTCGTGAATTCAGAGATGTCATTGCATGGTCATATGAAGAAATTCTAGGAATTGACTTGAGCATCATTGAACATGAAATCAAAATGTATCCAGATGTCAAACCAGTACGAAAAAGGCTTCAACCGATTCACCAGAAGAAAGTCAGTTCCATTAAGGCAGAGGTTGAAAAACTGTTGCATGCTTGTTTCATTTACCCTGTTCCTCTCACTGATTGGGTATCAAATATTGTTCATGTAATGAAAAAGCAAGGAACGATTAGAGTGTGCATCGACTATAAGGATGTAAATCAAGCTTGTCCAAAGGACAACTACCCTACACCCTTCATCGACCAAATAAATTGATGAATGTGCCGGATGCGAAATCTTTTCATTCATGGATGGATTTTCCGGATACAACAAAATCAATATCCGCCCACTAGACTAGTCGAAGACTGCATTTATATGTCCATGGGGCACATTTGCATACTGTAAACTACCTTTTAGTTTGAAGAATGTAGGGGAAACTTTTCAGAGGGTAATGAATTATGCCTTCCATGACATCAAGCATATCCTTCAATTGTATCTCGGTGATCTACTAGCTCATTCGCGAAAGTGGACTGATCATCCACAGCATTTGAGAGCCATATTTCTACGTTGCCAACACTACAAGATATGACTCAATCCGCACAAGTGTGTGTTTTGTGTTGTTTCTGGTCGATTACTTGGTTTCATACTTTCTAAGAACAGAATTTGACTCAACCCATGTAAGGTTCAGGCAATCATTGGCATGCCTCCACCTTCAAAATTGCTTCTGATTCAGAAAATCCAAGGGAAAGCAAACTTTCTAAGGAGGTTCTTTCCAAATTACACCAAAATTGCTAAAGGTTATACGTGTCTTTTGAAAAAAGAAGTACCCTTCAACTAGGATCAGGTTGCACAAGCTTCCTTTGATTCTTTAAAAGATTCCTTGGTAAAAGCATCATTAATGTATGCTCCTGACTATCAAAATGACTTTGACCTGTATCTTGCCACTACAGATATAACCATACCCATGGTTTTAGTACAAGAATACAATGGAATAGAACATCCTATGTTTTATTTAAGTCGAAACTTAAATGATATCGAAAGCAAGTACTCTTATGTTGAAAACTTGGCTTTAGCAGCTATTCAAGCAATGCAGAGATTTTGACACTATATACTCTTTCGAAAAACTACCATTTCATTAGATTGCAACCCTATGAACTACATCCTCTCACGTCAATTACTAGGGGGCAAATATTCCAAATAGATAGCCATTTTGCAAGAGTTTGATTTGGAATTCACCAAATCCAAATCAAAGAAATCTTTCATCTGCACCGACTTACTTTGTGACCTCCCATCACCATCCAACAATTTAACATCTAAAGCATCAATCCTGGATGAGACTCTGTTTCTGATATCATCAAGCGATCCGTGTTATGGAGATATACTGATCTATCTCCAAACCCAAACCTTTAGGCCTAACACCTCTTGCTCTGAAGAACGACGTATTTGCTCAGTGATACACTTTACTGTCGCGGTGTCGATATAGTTATACGAAGGTGCCTCACGTATGAGGAGGCCGAAAAAGTCCCGAATGAATGTCATTCAAGTGCGTGTGGGGGGCATTTATCTGGTTACACTACTGCACAAAAGATCTTACGAGTTGGTTACTTCTAGCCCACAATATTCAAAGATTGCATAATTGCAGTTAGAAGTTGCCATGCTTGTCAGGTTTTCGACCGCAAAACCAGATTACCACCTGCACCATTGCATCCAGTAGTTTCTATTGGGCCATTTGCCAAATGGGGCATTGGTTTCATGACATGTAACCCCACCTCGGCCGGGGGGCGTGGGTATATCATAGTCACTATCGACTATTTTACAAAATGGACCAAGGCGATGCCTACATTAAACAACAGTGGTGAAACGGCTGCTCCTTTCTTTTTCAATCATTTAGTCTCTAGATTTGGAATTCCACAGGCTGTAGTCACAGATCATGGATCACATTTCCGAAATCACATGATGGTTGAATTAACTTCCAAATTAGGACTGTCCCATGATAGTTCTACTCCATATTATCTGCAAGCTAATGGACAAGTTGAGGAAATCAACAAAGTACTAAAACACATGTTGCAAAGGATGATTGGAGTCCACAAACAGAATTAGAATTTAATCCTTTACTCAAGTCTCTGGGCATATAGAACATCGGTAAGAAATGTGACCGGATTTATGCCCTTTCAGTTGGTGTATGGTTTGGAAGCTGTCTTACTGATTCAGTACGAAATTTCATCTCTCATGCTCGCAATCGATCTACTTCATGAAACATCGAAGGAAGAGGCTCGTTTCTTGTAACTAATCCACTTGGATGAAACATTTTGTGACGCTGCGTTGGCTAAAGAAGATCATAAGAAATGTGTGAAGGCACAATTTGACAAAAATGTCAAGCCTCATGTCTTCTTAGAAGGTGACCTAGTCTTGCTATATGATCAGGACTCTGACAAATTGGGAGCATGTAAGTTCAAACCATTATGGATGGGCCCCTATATTGTTAAATGAGTATTGAAAAAAGGAGCCTATGAGCTGGTAGATTACGATGGGATTCCACTGTCGCAACCCTGAAACGGGTTGTATCTTAAGCATTACTATGCTTGATTAAGTATAGTAATCTCTTTATAGATATGTTTTGTTACATTTTTGTTTTCGTTAAGAGTTGTCATTTTGGTTAGGTAATCCACTTTGCATTTGTTGCAGATGTCAGACTTTTTGGAAACATTTGTTGGGTAAACCAACAGAGCTAGTTGTAGTACACGAAACCTATCTTCTACAGCCTAGGCCATTTTTTTTCCAAGTGGCGAGTTAGTGAGTTTCAGGGGGATATGTATTGGTCGATCAATGAACAACATTGTTGAGTATAGTGCATTGATTGAGATTCTCTTCGATGCCATTTCAAGTGGCATATGCTGACTTGTTGTCAGGCTAGATTTGTAACTCGTCATTCTACATCTCACTATCGTCTATTCCATTGGGAATCCAGATATTTATCGTATGTTCCTAAGAGTCAGGATTTTGGAAAGACGGTTTGATTCCATTCAATATCAACACATTTCCAGAAAATTAAACACATTAATTGATTCATTAGAAAATTATGTGTTAGATAGACATTTACAATATTTGTAAAGAAAAGCATTTCACATTAACATTTGCATCAAGGATCGAATAACTTAAAAATATATAACTGTTTATAGTTTTTTACAAAATGTTTTGTGTCCAAGGAAAAATCAGTCATATGACCAAGAAACTAAAAAATGTGGAAAAGCACCCTAGACTAATGGTGTTGGTAATAACATGTCATCACCTGTGCGATCATACGCAAGAGCCTAGTCCATCGACTCGGTATTCCAGTAGTATGTCGTTGTAACCTCAATGGTAACTCACTCACATCCTGAATGCCAAGAATGAGACCCTCAATATGATCCTGTAGTGCTGCCAGCGTCTCCACTACGTCTAGATCATGAAGGACTGCCCTCCCTACAACCTCTCCTGCTGGAACGTTAGCTGCTTGCCGTGGGCATGCGGCTAGTCATACTGGCCCAATATCTACACACACATATGAGTTCGATTAATATTGATAACATTTAAAAACACAAAACATTATGAAAATTGATAAACAAAGATATGGTCAAAGCATTTTACCCATAGCACCCCACTGCTTGCCAGCAAGTAACGCCAAATCTGGGTTGCCTCAGAAATCCATCCCAATGTATGGATACACCACGAAGACCATCTCCTAATGGTCGAACCACTCAAAGAAGGCATCAAAGAAAGAAATCTATGACTGACCAGCATGTCTGGCCATGAGATCAACCCATCTCTACATCCGTGGTTCCCTCGGTGCTGGCAATCCTAACGAAATGTATTGAGGCTGCATCAATGGAATCCTCTCCAAGGAAAAGGTAATCAAGATGGAACCATAACCAAAATTCTTGGACCTTCCATTCCTTACATGGGAGAGTTTTTCTTTTATGACCGGAAGTACCACTTCGCACTAGTTGAATACCTTTGGTTCCAAGCATTCTAGGGCGTACTGCATATAAGATTTGTTTGCCAAATCAAGAGCCGCGCTACCGATCAATCTAGCAAAGGTGAATAAAATGGTCCTCAAAGACCAATCAGTGACATCCCAGATATTGATCTTGCCATCTCTACTGGGCTGAGATCCATCTCTATAGAACTGGCAGATATAATCTCTCAGAGGTTCACCTCCACGAGCAGATCCTGATAATGAAAGAGAAGTGCCTTTACTCGATAACCCTATCAGAAAGTAGATATCCTTGGCTATCAATGGAATTGATTTGCCTTTGATTGGGAATACCTGGTTGATCAGATCCCAAGCATCGTGAAAATACTGCAACAAACTGATTTGTTGCCTCATGCTAGATATACGGAAGAATTGGAGCAAGCCATAGTTTCATAATGCAGTAATTGTGCCCTGATCGTGTAAGATAATCATGTCCTCTTCTTCATGTTCATGTTCACGCCATGTGATGACCATCTTGATCCAACAAATTTTTGAGACACAGACAAAATATGAATTAGGATCTAAATTTGAGAAAAAAAAGGCAAAAAATTTCATGAAAATCACTGTGTAAAGTTTCCCTTCTGCGCCCATCACACCCTACCTGTGAGCAAGGTGAGATGCATACTGACTGGCTGGTGTCCAGCTCAGTATGCATCACACATTTTGATGCAAGCCAGGTGTGATGGATGGAGAACGAGTTTTTCAAACCCCAGGGGCCCAGAAGAAGGGAAAAAATTGCTCAAAATCAAAGAAGGATGCAATGAAAATGAAGAGCTCAGGGTTAGCTCCTACCTAGTCCTGGCGGAATGGAGAATAGTCCACCGAATCTCCCAAAATCAGCTAGTGAAATTTGAGGGAGAAAACCACTCCACAGCTCGAAAATCCCAAATTCAAAATGAAATGTTAAAAATGAGAGGTAAAACTACTTTTATGATTACTATTCACGTACTTCAAGAAAAATGTTAGTTTTAACTCATTTTTCATACATATACGTGTATTTCTAATCAGTTTGATGGAGTGATTGAGTATGTTGAACGATCGATGAAAGAATATAATGTGCTAAGCAGCGAATTAAACATTTTGACCACAAAATGAGCAATGTTGTCGCATGGTTCAAGCTCGTTAAAAAATAAACATACCACCAAGCATATGCTTCCCCATAGTTCAATCTCGTTAAAAAATAAACCCACAATTGGTAAATAACCTTTGTGATTGCCATAATATCAGCCTTTTGAGCCTTAGTTGTGTTCCTCCCATCACCTCCATTCTTTTTGCTGACTATACACTTCCACTTGATTATTTACCCTTTTGAGGAACAATTGCGAAGAGTGGTCCTGTTAGCCACCCTCTTCACATCACCATGTTTTGAGAGGTTCCAAGCTTACTTGGAACTAGTTGCTACCCTAAACACCACTCGTTCCTCAGAAAATGAGTCCACTTTAAAACTCTTTTCAGACTTGTTAAATATGAAAAGGTCGTCGAGCTATTGGCCTTTCCATCTCGTTAAAGTAAGGGAAAGTGCCATTCCTCCTACACATTTTAATATTTTTAGACTTGAGGGATTATCCCACAAAAATATCGAGTGCTTGTTTTTTCAGCTTGCTAAAGCAATCGAAAAATCATCCCTTATGTATTATTTTATACTTTTTCGGACTTAAGGGATTATGCTATGAAAAAGGACCACTGGAGTTTCCTTTTCGTCCCTTTTCAAACTCTCTAAACATGAAAAGGATTGAGTTATCCTTGTCGTTAAACTCGTTAAAACAATAGCGACAAACTTGTCCGCCTAGACAAGAATGAGTTTCACTATTTCTAGGCTCGCTAAAACATAGCGATAGGTTTGCTCGAAGGGCAAATTATAGAACAAGCATATGTTATCCTCCTCAATCTCGACCAAAAATAAAGAGGTACTGGTCAGTAATGACTGGGGAAAAGGGAAGAAAACTTAAATAATTTTATTGGTAGCAGGTCGCTCTTGAACATGACACTTTCACTCCATCACCATGATTGAGTCGAGTTAGTTTATTCCATTCACTGGTCGTATCACCATGGGTCCACCATACCATCCATATTTTGGGGTTAACGCTACCAATCCATCTCAGTGTCACTGATATGTTCAAGAGAAGTCATTCAGAGAATTCACCATCTAGCTAATGCCTCATCCATTATAATACCTTCACCCTCCATTTTTCATGACAGTCATTTCTGAACCTTGTATCATCAGATTGTTTTCAGCTCCAGAAAATCATTTGCTTCATTTCGTGTTGTAGATGTGGGATACATTAAGGCCCCCCTATGATGGGTCACTTCTTGTCGACATCTGTTCATTATCCAAGAAGTTGACATAGAAACAACCTTTTCAGTACTTTGAAGCTTGCATGCCTTAATGGCAAGTTTCTCACTTTCGGCGATAGGTTTACATCAATGGCATTTGACCGAAAGATTTTACGTGGTGTTCGACATCAGATCATATATTCACACCACGTGAATTGTACTGTAGTACCTTGAGGGTCATTATCATTACGGTGATTCCTCTCATGCCTGTTAACAACTTACATCATTGGTTGGTAATCAGGCGATGTCTTTCCATGTTCAACTTCAAAACATCTTTTCACATGGATCGACTTGTACATTGGGTGAAGATTGAATGGGTTTTGAAGACCCCGGATCTAGTTTCATCCATCCGGGCTGCGATATATTCAGGAATATGAAGACATTAGATGTACATGGAAGTTACATAGATGATCATCCAAGCTAAGGAATGATGACTCTACACACCAAGAATCACCAGTCTACAACTGTAGACGATTATCTATCCTATGTACATGAAAATGAATTTATAAAGTTGAGCATGGGAATGCCTGCCTCAACTATATCATGAAAATAATATGATGATGAAGTATTGTATTGTACCTTATACAGGTCACCTTCTAGTTCGAACGCCTCAGATCCTCATGATAAAGCATTTCACCCGACATCAAAAGATTTACGACCTGATGCTTTAGGGGGCAACTGTTATAGACATATTTGGGCACTTCAACCCCAATCATATATGTCGATAAACCAAGGTCTCTTTAACCCCTAAAAGTGTTGTTTCATACCCTAAAATATCATGGTCAACCGATTACATCATTTCCCAGAAGTTCCACTTGAAAAACCACTCAGAACTGGCCAAAACTATACCATACTGACTGCCCCACTGTCAAGGTGCCATGCATACTGGCTCCTACACTAGCCAAGTGCAATGCATACTGAAGAGGCCTTCTGTAGGGTGCGATGAGAGAGAATGGAAAAATGGCCGAGACAGTTTGCTAAGTGGATGCTCATGGAATCTTCTAGAAACTTCTCCTATGACACTTACTTCTCTGAATTCGCCCTGGGAGGAGTAAGAGATCAATGAAATCTCCAAGTGGAACCAAGAACTATGAGTGTAATGACACTAATCAAAAACCTAGAGTTGACTCACACCCTTGCAGACATCTATAAGTGGATCCCTCATTTGAGAGAACTAGAGGTTGGAATTTTGTAATTTGGAAGGAAGTGTTATTAGTTTGTCTTTGAGAGAGAACATTGTATTGTTGGGTGATCTTGATTTTCATGAGGTGAAGAGGGCTTTGATGCTGAAATCCTCTCTTCTATTATTAATAAAGTTCTTTGAGTTTTCCTCCATACAATCGTGTATTTGTGAATGCAATTGTATGATCAATGTATTTCTAATTCTGCATTGTTTATGATATTATAGATCGAGATGCTTTGATGGTGCTTTTTTACTTTGTCTCTACAGGTATTCTCTAAGTGGGGCAAGTAGGAGAGGAGTTGCAAGCTCTATCAAGGGAGAGAGAAATCAAGGAAGAAGTCAAGCAGAAGATCTAGGTTGGTCCCTTTTCTTCTCTCTTATCTATCATACATAAAGGAAATCGCAAAGTTCTTTGATTGTTTGTTTCTAAGATAGCTACCAATCTTAGTGGGACTAGTAGATCAAAAAGACACTAGTTTTCCTAGAAATAGTATCTCGCGCGGACTAAAGGCTAGAAATGATATTTAAAAAATTCACGCGATTAACCTCAGTGATCGACACATAGCACAAGAAAACCACTTTTGTCGTGCGCTCTTGGTCTAATATTGGTCGTGCATGAATATGCATGAGATTGTATGATAGTCGTTGGATTGAGCGAGGCCACATCAACAGTGGAGATTGGCCCAGCTAGTTGGTGAGCAGACAACATGATAACTTTCCGATGGAAGAAGAATGACGATGATCGCACGGGAACTTGCAAGCAAGTTACCTTGGCTACCGGACTCGATAAACTCACTAAAAAGAGTTTAAAGTTCAGAGTGATTGGACTATCTGCCAATGGGCAATCAGACACATATCGCTTCTAAAAGTGCGCACAGGTTAAAATTTGATTCAGATGTGATAAGGTTTTATACAACAGGACTAAAACCTCATTGATTTCCTGCCATCAAGACCATTCATTAGTTGATGGATCGGACGATATTCACGCAAGACCATGTGTGGGGATTAATGGACTTGAGCGGACCTGATATGTTATCAAAGAGGATTAAACTTATTTGGGTACTGGTCTTAAACTTCAAATAAGGACCGACAGTGATTGGTCGGGTTTTATTATGAAGTCTGTTGGTTAAAAATGCTTCTGATTTATACGTGGGCCCATAACCCACAGGTCCATGTACGAATTATGTAAAGATGTAGCTTTTTTGTATCAAAGCAGCTGAGTTGTCATCATCATCCCATGGAGTCTTGGGAGTAGACCATAGCTCGATCTCACTCCAAAGCTCATGAGAGTTAGTTCTAATCCTAGAAATGTTCATTTTCTTCTTATTGTTAGTCAACATAAAGAGATAATTCTCGTTATCAAGGGTGGGGTTGATTACCTCCTTATTGTACCTTAGCTTCCTTTTACCCTCCATCTCCTTAGCATCTCACATCTTGTCCTTAAAACTAGAGGTAATAATATCTTTGATATTGTCCTTGCTTCCCATGATAATCTCCTCCTTAATCCCCCAAAGGTTGAGCCAAGACTAAGCATCCTAATGCCACTCGTTCTTGAGGTGTAGGTGGGGGTTTCGACTAATGTTAGAAGCAATGTTTGGGAGGCTCTTGGATTCCATAAGATTCTTCCTATACATCAAATATCTAAACATAGCCGCACTTTCAATGGGGGACAAGGCAGTTTTGATCAATAGGATAGGATAGGGAGTATTTCCCTTGATCTTGAGATTATAGGTTATGAATTTATTTTGGATCATCTCAATCTTTCTCCATGACTCCTTAGATATACTGCAACCCCAAACTTCACATCCATATAAGATAACTGAGGTGATGAGAGTCTCAAAGAGGAATATTTTATTATTCTAGATGTAAAGATTGGCTAAATTACAATTGTTTTCAAGCTCATAATAAGCTTTCCGACCTCCAGTAATTCTTTTCTCGATGCTATAATTCGAGTTGAGCCAATGAGGAAAGTCAATACCCAAAGATTTATAAGAAGAAACCTACTCAAGATGATGGTTAATATTATACTAATAATATTAATAAATATTACTATTTTTTATATTAATAATAGAAATTTTATGATAATTGTAATATCCCTCTTTTTCTTGTGTTTTTTAACATCATAATGACTAAGACAATATAATTAGTAGTAAAAATACTGGTAATAATGACAGGTTGGCCAAGTCATGTTTATGATAATGTCATTATTTATGTGGAATTAATAATTAAAATGGTTGAAATGAATTCACTAGAATAGACAAAATAAGATTGAGATCATTACCCTAATTCTTTTTCGTGGAGAAGGGATCAAATTAGGAAAAGAGGAAAAAAAGTTGAACTTTCCCAAGTCACTCCAAAGAAAAATCCTCTTGGAGTAGAACTAGGTGATTTTCTGGATAAGTAGAGAAAGGAATCTAGGAAAATCACCTAGTGTGATGGAGGAACAACACTAGAAGGGGTGGAAAATTGTCGTAGCAGATAAGAGTGGGCTTTGAAGTATAAAAAATGGGAAAAAAAGAATCCTTTCATCATAAAAACAATCCTAGGCTATGAGGATAAGTAGATTCCCAAAGAACAGGTTGTCATTTTAGAAATTTTGTTGGGAAAGAAAATTATAAATAAAACCTATACCAAATCAATAAGGATTGTCGATTCTGAGGGGAAAAGGTTTGATCTCATCTCAGGGGAATGAGCATAAAAGGTTCATGGTTGGGAGGAAAATTGCTCTGAAACAGTGTGATTCAGATACAGAAATTCAAAATTTTGGTAACAACGTGTCCATCATCCTGCTTTGATTATGTTATTTATTTTGTTACAAAGTTTTATTGTGTGTCTGCTCTACTGTGAGGTATAATAGTTATGTATATCAAAAGTTGTATGTATACTAAGTAGAGGTCATAGTGGTATGGTTGTTCTTATATTTGATTCGGTAGGTTCCCTGTGCAGACTGAACATACAAATAAAAGAAATCATGCTTAAGTAAATTCCTCGTAGGTATTATGGAACATATTACTGTACATAAACAAATAATGCATCTAGACTTTGATATTATGAATTGATGCATAATATACTTAATGAATTAAAACATGCATTTGATTTCCAATGAATATTTAGTTAAACTGAGCATGCTTATTGACCAATTAATGCAATGAATATCGTTGTTATTGACTTATTCTTACTGATATTTCTGAGCGAAATACACCATTTATTTCGGACATGTTTAGTATGCAAACCATGAAAGGGTAGGAAAATAATAAAATATTAATGTATAGGAATGAGACTGAAACAGGGAATTTATTAGGAAACTGAGTTCAGCTCAAGGCAACCAAGGGTCGTAGGCCACGGTATTCTACATTGGTGCTCGGAGCACCTAGAGAAAGTGGAGAAGAAATAACTATGACAGAAGGAGACTATAAGTGTCCTTCCAGAACTAAGTTTGGACAATAGGGAGGCCCTATGAAATTAGTCACCATACTGTGACCTGTACCCATACTAATATAACAGTATAAACCAGAGGGATTATAGATACATTTATTTCAATGAGGACTAAATGTTGAAGAAGAATTTATGAATCTCTATGTAACAAGCTATTGAGCATAGGTAATTTGAGTGAAACTATAATTGAAGTTGATTACAAAGATTCATCGATATAAAATAAACTAAGAAAGCTAGAATAGTCAGGTAAATCCATACAAAAATGCATTTATAAAGAGGTCACATCACATGCACATGCAAAGCAAGTATTCCCAAAGCAAGTATTCCCAGTACATAACATGAAGGTAACAGAGACAGATATCATAAAGGTAGATGCTGCAAGTTAAAATTAGGACACATTCACAAAAATTACAATATTAAAATGAGGGGTTCAGGAGTTGAGCACTCTGAGGCCTTCCCCTATTTCAATAAGAGGAAACCACGAGAAAAGAGAAAAATACTTAACATTTATAATGATACATGACATTTATAACCATAACTCCTAATAGCTCTAGAAATCTTTACCATAGAAAGAGAAAAGGAAACATAGGAACAATTTATAGCAAACGTTCATATAGCATAGGCAGCAATATAGCAAACGTTCAAAGCTAAACATATATATAAAAATGTTCATATAGCGTAGGCAGCAATATCGTCTTCAAGGTATAGTACACTTGAATAAATCAACAATAACTTATGAAAGAAAAAATAACAAATTGAACTATAAAGGAACTGAGCAGTTTAGAGAATACCTTTGAAGGGATTCAGGACCACCATTTGCTGGAAAGGGTACCTGTAAGCATCCTTGGCTTGATGAGTGTTAATTCAGAAACGAAAATCATATGAAGAAAAAACATAGAGAGGTTGACAGCATGTTAAATTATCTCACATGTGCAAGAGTGAATGCCCTGGAAGGTGAGGCACCTGCATTTTCCTAGTTTGACCCCAGAATAAATCATGTAGATAGCAGCAACAAAAGTTGTCAAAGAATCTTATAGGAATGAGTATATAGAAATGACTGTATTCACAAAAGGAAAACCACAATTGTAACCATTGTCGTAGTTACTACCCCGAAACCCAGCAGGCATAGAGAACTAAGTTATGAAGGGCGAGCATATAAACCCTGCGCCACCACGACTGTTGCACGAAGAATCTCCATGAAGCTTGGAATAGTTCCTTAAACCTCTAGGTCTCGGAAGCAAAACCATGACTGAAAAGAATAAAATTTCAAACAGAACCTCTGTAATGCACATAACTGGAACAGGCGATGGTAGAAATGAGGTAAGGATCAAGGGTTTCATACACTTAGGATTGGAACGTGTATTGTGGACCGTCGATCCATACCAGATGATTGCCACCCTTGATTTCAATTCATACAACGTGACATCAGTCAAGAAGACAAGTACGGGTGGAGGGTTAGTTCACATGGGCCATGAGATGTGGAATTGTTTTATTTACCAAAAATACCTGGTAGACTGAACATCCATTCAATGCGCGTATGGTAAGGGTAGAGAGAGACAACCCTTTTATAAATCATATAGTTTTAAATTATAATGAAGGGAGTACTGCAATAAAATGTAACAAAGAAAGTGTTGGAATATAAGGGGGAAAACTTATCCCCTTGAACCTGTTGTTAGCATATTCTTAGCATATTCGGTTATGACGGTTTGGGAAAATATTTTCACCATATAAAGCTTGTTAAATATAGTCATGGAAGGGTGTACTTAGAAACAAGTTGGAAAAAGGAAATTACAAGTAGAGCGCATAAAGCGCATAACAATTATGGTGATCAAAGTTTTTGATAAATTTTTTCGGATTAATCACATCATGAGTTTTTGGTCTGAACATGTTTCCAACCATCTAATGTGGTTCATCCTCAGGACAAAAGTGAAAATATTAGTTAGTCAGAATGTTTAAATAGCAAGATTGCATATGTTCCAAAGTTAGTCATTAGGAAATAATTGTTAGGAATTAGCCGTTAAAAATTTAATTGAATAAATTTATTATTATTTTGTCAGAACAATAAAATACAAATGTACAAAACTATTCCTTACAAAAATTTACTCTATATATATGCTAGGGAAAACACCATGGGTACCCCTAAGAATTAATAAAACTGTGATAATTATAAATATAACGGATAAGAATTATGGTCATCAAAGATGTAAAGGCAGTAAAATATAAATGTACAAGTGTGCACTAAGTTGATTCCTTACATAAAGTGATACATGTACTCAAGGATATATTTTCTGATATATGTTATGGGAAAACACCATTTTACGTACCCCTAAGGACAATAAGTAATAAGACTGCATAAATAATGGAAAAAAGGGTACATGACATAATATTTATTTTATTATTTTATAATATTATTAATATTCATATTCATTAAATTTTAATATTAATTATTAATTAACATTATTTTAATATTAATAATAAAGATTTATAAATAGCACTATCTAGTATTAATTGAAATCTACTAATATTATAAATAATTTAATTCATTTATTAATATGGATATAAATATAGATCAATAACTTAATATTTAATTTAATATTGATGAATTAAATTAATAATATATAATTATATTTATTATTAATAGTTATTTTTATTTAATTTATTATTTATTATGTATATAACTTTTAATATAGATCTGAAATTAGTATATTTCAATTATATTTATTAATGTTATTAATTTAGATTTATAATATTAGTAATTTTTAATTATATTTATTAATTTGATTATGCATGTGATTGATATCAATTTATCCATGTATATTAATTATATTTAATTAATTAAATGTGATTATGTTAATTTGTAGCATAAGGAAGGGAGTAGTTTATGGAGGTGGAGGAATTGAGCAGAAGTCCTAAAGTGGCCAGAATCCTGGTAAACAAATTAAAAAAATAAAAATTAGTAATAACGTTCTAATCATGTTTTTGATGATAGAAATGGATTCAACACCATCAAAAACTGTGAAAGCACCCAAAATATTGAAGCTTGAGAACTATAATTTGGATTTCTAGTTGCCCAGTAAGTATAAATGTTTAATACTTTATTTTCAATATTTTTTTTGAATTTTTTGGTGCCGGAATCTAGTGGAAAAATTTGAGGTGAAATCTTGATTTGTGTAATTTAAACTAGTTTTTTTATTTTTATTGTAGATATGGATTTAGCACCCTGGAAAACCCTTAGTATATAAGACTACCCATGATTTCAATAAATTCCGACCAGATTTTAAAAAAATAAAAAAAAAAACCACCGTAAAAACTTCCAAAAAATCACACTAAAACAACTCTAAAAACAATCCCACAATCAACAAACATCACTATTAATATATAAACATCACTATTAATATATAATATATAAACTATAAGACGACTTCTTGCGATTTGTGGACCTATAGTAGATTTTACGATAGATAAAATTAGTGCAATTTGCAGGCATTGACGTACCTCACACTCTCTGTTGTAAACACACAGCCCAACATCCATCGCAATTGAGTGCATGTGTCTGGAAAGGAGACAAATAAGAGAAGAGGGATACATTATAATGCCGACTCCCATTATAATACTGGGCAGAGCATTTCATCGAAAGTCAACCTGTAAACGTGGAGCATAATTTTGGGCAATTTCTTAACCACCTTTATCACTGCAACTGGACAGTATGTCAGCTTGAATTTTGCCAAGCAGAACGCGCATGTGGCCCATACCATGTCTGTTAGAATCACGGAGAATAAAGACATGGCTCAGCTTTTAAGGTACAACTTTTATTAAGTAATTTTTTTTAAAGTTGGAAAAATTTGTTATTTTTTTTACGGGGAACAATTATCTTTAGTGAATGCAGATTGACATATCATTTTTATTGAAGGAAAACCATATTATATAGAATAACTGGTTGATGATCCACAAGAGACAGGCTTTCACTCTTACCAAATATTTTTGGGTCTTGGCTATTACCTTATTTTTAACTGAGAAAAAAACTAACTCTTAACTAAACAAAAACAAACAAAAACAATTTTAAGCCATACTTTAAAACTATTATTAATAGCGTAAGTATTTTACAGTTATATATAAAAATGAATTTTCATATTAAACTCATAAAAGAGAGAATTTGAATTTTCCTGAATTGATGAAACTATAAATATTAATCACTAAAATTAAACTAAATTGTAGGAAAACCATTTTAAAAGTTAAAATAAAAATTAATTTTATTAAAATTATATAAGAGTAAGTCGGACAATAACGACCCATGAACTGTAATATTCCGCAACTTGATTGCACATTGTAGCCAGCGAATGGCGATGATGACGTATGGGCACAGTCTTCAACACTGTTTAAAAATGATAAATAGATACACGGCGAGTGCTATTTCATGGACTATAGCATGCTATAGTCCACGTAACCCGGAGAGCCCATCGCATGCATGGATGCACATCGATTCACTCACAATACAATATAGGTATTAATGATAAGCTAATTTGAAATTTGATTTTGAATTTATTTACCCGCTCATTGGATGTTGGAATTTGAATTTATCTACCCGCTCAACCGATGTTCTTAGCAGCTACTGTAAGGAGAACATCATGTTTATAATCTACACAGAAAGTTTCTTCGGCATCTGCGTGTCTTTTTAAAGCACTCGGCACTCTGGTTTCTCATTTTTACGATAATAGCAGTTATGAATTCTAACGCTGTTCATGAGAAGGTGTTGAAGCTTCTGTGTGGACTCCAACGAATTGTAAGTCATCCACTCTTACGTTACTACTAGGCAGCCCATCTTTCATCAGTAAGCGGTGCTATGCCTAAATATTTTTACGAGAGCCAGCTGTGGGATGGAGTGACGCTGGAAGACTTTAAACTTCTGCTAAATTTGGCTATGAGTGCTTTTGCAAAACATCACCTCTTCGAGGATCGTTCAAGAGCTGCAGTGAGCGCGCACTGGTGACATTTAGGAGTTTTTGTTGACTGATATATCTATATGCCGACTTACATGATACTGGTTTTTGTTGACTGATATATCTAGCTTCCATGATAATGCCACTGAAGTTTAGTTGGGGATTCTGAAAACTCAACATGGTATCAGTCAAGCTTAAACCACAAAAAGCCTCTAAGGAATTAAACATGATACTCGTTTCTAGTTTTCTGGTTTTGTATCCGTTATGGTATCATTTTCATTTACATAAATATTTTCGACTGTGAATTTCTGGCTTTTACATAATGGTTTACGTACAAATCAAAGATCAAATGTATTATGTAGGTTTCGGAATTAAACAAAAACGTGAATTTATAATTTGTGAATTCTGGTTAAAAGATTTTAGGTAGGTAAATAATTTGTTTCTCCCACTGGAGTGATGGAAGTGTTTAGAGATAAAAAATTATAATTTTATAATAATAAAACATTAATAGTTTATTTAATCTATTATTGATAATAATAAAAATTAGAAATTACCATTTTCTAATTGTGTATCTTCGATGGGAAGAGAGTGAATGCAAACCATGGAAGTAAGGTTTTGTAAAGTAGTTTATTTCTAAGTCAAATCCATATGTTGTCTAGACATTCTAGAGAATTTTCTTTAGAATTGGCTGAAATTGGATAAGACTTGTCCAATTACATACTCTAATTCTCAAACCACATGCGTTAATTTTTTATTTTATTAAAAATAAATATTTCATTAAACTTTCTTCTTGAGAAAAAATAAGTCCAAAAATCAACGTGTGATAGACAATCTGGATCAACATGTTAACCATAAAAGGAACCAGGGGACAATTTTTATAATTAAAATTACTCTTGGAGCTTCGTGCATGTCTCAATAGTATTGACATTAGGTCTCTAAGTTTCCAAAGAACCCAAATGAGAATTCAAGGATAGCCCCAAAGACAACAAGCAGTGCAGAATTTTATGAAGCATTATAGTCAACAATAAGTAGAGGGGTCTACTCATAGTACCATAAGAAGGTGGAAACCCGGGGAAAACAAGCATTGCAAAATTTTAAGAAGCATTACATTCAACAATAAATATATGAGCATGCTTAGATAACAAGAATGTAGAAACCGAAACGATCTTTTGGGCGAATTCAATACTAAAAGCATGAAAATATGTGAGTAGAGGCAGACATGATAATGATATCAAAAGGAATGAAAACGGTGCATCATTGAATCACCTGTCCCACAAACTCACAATAAACTAACTTTTCTCAAAGAAAAAATATAAATATTGTTTAGATCTTGGTAGTTAAAGACTTAATGAAACTAAACAATATTGAAAAACATGAGGCTTAACAATTTAATTCAAATAATAGTTTATAAAAGAGAACTAAACCATATCAACATCTTAACCAGGAATATCACTTTGTTTAGTTGAAATTCCTAGAATGTCTGTGAGTGTGTCCAAAAGTGTCAATATTTACAATTTTCAACATTTAAGGATTAAATTTAATTAAAACAATAGTAAGCCATTGCACCTTATAACTAGGTCCAAGTACATAGCTAAGGTTACTCTCATCACTCAAACGAAAGAGAGAATTTGTCAACTTGGTGCTCCCTAGATTGCGATTGCAAGGTGTCATTTCACTATCCCTTGGTAACCTCTCATTATTACGCACTCTAGTATTTCTTAGAATAATTTGACAGGAATAATTCCAACGAAGATTGGGAAGTTAAAGGCCCTAGGAGTTCTCGACCTCAGTTTTAATTTTCTCTATGGTTATATTCCAAAAGCGCTATGTAATTGTACAAAATTGCAATTGATCTGATTCTCATTAAATAACTTGGTAGGGAGTATATCAACAGAAATTGGTCATGTAGTCCAATTGGAAC
The DNA here is from genome assembly GCA_000404065.3 of Pinus taeda. Lineage (NCBI taxonomy): Eukaryota > Viridiplantae > Streptophyta > Pinopsida > Pinales > Pinaceae > Pinus > Pinus taeda. Next base: position 145,053 of record APFE030534886.1, on the reverse strand, counting down.
AACTCCGCCCGAGAAACAATATTCTTAGTGGAAGTTTTCCAACTTCTCTGAGAAACTGCACTTCTCTCCAGGTGTTTTCCATTGGATACAATGATCTCACTGGTCCAATCCACTCTCTACCCTCAATCTGGCTTAGAATGGCATGATAGGTAGCATAGTTGAAGCTATTGGCAATTTGATTGGGCTCATCTACCTAAATCTTTCTAGTGTAGACAGAGGAGGTCACCTGATAGGTACACTAGATACATGGCCCTTATTGGGGAATGCATTGAGACCGAGCCATCTTCCTTTGAGGAAGTAGTGCAGCAGTCGATTTGGGTTGATGCTATGGTGGAGGAGTATGACTCCATAGTTCAGAACAGTTTTTGGGATGTGGTTCCAAGACTAGAGAACAAGTCAGTTGTGAGTTCCCATTAGCTTTACAAGGTAAAGCAAGTCGCTGATAGTAGTGTGGAGAAATATAAGACAAGGTTTGTTGCCCGTGGTTTCTCACAAGTCAAGGGGATCGACTATGATGAAACTTTTGCTCCTATAGCAAGGTACTCATCTATTAGATTGATGTTGGCACTATCAGCACATATTGGTTGGAAGATCCATCAGATGGATGTGAAGACTGCATTCCTCAATGGCAAGATTGAGGAAGAGGTGTACATAGAGCAGCTGGAAGGTTTTGAGACCTTTGAGCATGAGTCGCATGTGTGCCGACTCAAGAGAGCTTTGTACGAGTTGAAGCCAACACCTCGTGCTTGGTACACTAGGATCGACAACTACTTCACTGGGTTAGGCTTCACAAAGAGTGAAGCGGATGCGAACCTATACCACATCATGGTAAAAGGTAAGCAGTTGATCATTGTTCTTTATGTTGATGATCTGATATTGATAGGTGATGATAAGTTGATCATGTCTTGCAAGGAGGACCTTGCAAGAGAATTCGAGATGAAAGACATGGGTCTCATGCAATACTTGCTTGGCATGGAAGTGTGGTAGAAGGATGGGGAGTTGTTTGTGTCTCAAGGCAACTATGCCAATGAGATACTCAGGAGATTCCACATGGAGAAGTGTCAGCCCATGCAGATTCCTCTAGCAAGTAACTGGAAGAAGGAGGGTGCTACTTCAGGAGAAGTAGTAGAGGCTACTATGTACAGGTAGCTTGTGGGTTCAATGATGTACTTAGTGAATACAAGACCAGATTTGTGTTTTGTTGTAAGCCAATTGAGTCAAACTATGGTTCAGGCTACCAAGATGTTTTGGAAGGCAGAAAAGCATGTATTGAGATACCTCAGAGGCACATCTCAGTATGGATTATGGTACATATGGACAGAGGGAGTGAAGCTTCAGGGCTTCACCAATGCAGATTGGGCAAGGAGTCCATCAGATTAGAAGAGCACATCAGGTCGAATTTTCAACCTTGGGTCAACGGCAGTTTCTTGGTACAACAGGAAACAAAGGTCAGTTGCACTCAGAATGGCAGAGGCCGAATACATGGTTGCAAGTTAAGCAACATGTGAGGCCATTTGGATGCGGAAAATTTTAGTTGGTTTGTTTGATCAGAGGATGGATCCAAATATGATCTATTGTGATAATCAGAGTTGCATCAAACTCTTTGAGAATCGAATATTTCATGAAAGGTCCAAGCACATCGACATTCGGTATCATCATCTCAGAGACTGTGTTTGGAGGAGGATCATATTGTTGTAGTATATTTCGACCGAGGAGTAAGATGCTGACATTTTGACTAAGGCATTGTCAAAGTGTTAGGCCCCTATACTACTAGTGTCACCCCTTATTGTTATTAGTACAAACCACTTATTATATTGATGTACCCATGTAGTGCCCATATTGTTACTATTGTGCCCCATAGAAGCCCACTATTATTATTATTGTGCCCTTACATTATTATTTTTATGTCGGCTCTGTTTATGTTATGACCCCTTAGACTCCTATATATAGAAAGGAGGTCTTTTCATTTGTATCATCGAAGAATTGTTCATTATGTAATGTAAAGGAGGTTGCCCCCTCGAAGAGGCTGAATTCCAAGTCGTTGATCTATCTTTTCTATCTTTTCTTGAGCTGGTTTCATAACATTTGGTATCAGAGCTTTGGATTCTAGGGTTTCGCTGCTCCAAACAAGTCATCGTGGAATTTTCGCTATAACTTCTTTTCTGGGACGTTTCAGAAGTCGCAAAAAAAACCCATTTGAGAAGAATTGGCGCTGAACGTTGGGTCCGAATTTTAGAGCTTTTTGCGAGATATTTTTGGAGATATGATCTGAGGAAGTTGGCCTTTTTGCAGACTCCACAATTACACTCAAAACAGGTGACCTGGGAAAAATTGTCATAACTTTCTTTCTGAGCATCAGATTGAAATTTCGTAAGAAGGTACAGAAAGAGGACGGACTGTAGTTTTCATTTATATATATTTTAGAGTCAAAGGTTGAAACAGCGACACGTGATACGTCATACAAGTTTGCTCTACTGAATTAGTCTATAATCAGGTCACTGTGGGAGAATTGGCATAACTCTTCATTGGAGAATCCAATTGGGGTCAGACTGG